>PVIU01002425.1:0-173339 GCA_004026605.1 Ondatra zibethicus
GGAAGCTGGGGTTGTCTAGGTGATGCTGAAAATGCTAACACTAATAGCTTTGTTTGTCTCAATGGTTTCCCAGTGTCTGATTCTGTTCACTGCAACTCTCTGAAAAGCAATGCCTGTATTTTAATTACCTTTGTACTTACAACAAATCTGTGTCAAATGTATTTGCTAAAAGACTAAGTAATAAACTTTACAATATCAAAAAAAAAAAAAAAAAGAACCATGCAGGTTGAACTAGTTGGACAGCAGGAAATTGGAGCTCAATTTTGGAGACTGGATTTAGGATATCAAAAACACAGACACTGTCACTGCATGTTAAAAGAACAGGCCAACTGATGTCTCCAACATGACCGACTTTCTACTGCCATGATTAAGGGCACAAAATGATCCTGCTAAGGCTTCCTTCATACATGAAAAAACATAGCATTCTCAGGAAGAAAACTAGCTATACAGTAAAAACCACGAGTGTGGAGAACAAATTATAACCTCTTCTAAAGAAAACCAAAAGACCTAATTTCTCCTCCAGAAT
The DNA here is from genome assembly GCA_004026605.1 of Ondatra zibethicus. Taxonomy (NCBI): domain Eukaryota; kingdom Metazoa; phylum Chordata; class Mammalia; order Rodentia; family Cricetidae; genus Ondatra; species Ondatra zibethicus. The sequence continues at coordinate 527 of PVIU01002425.1, forward strand.
ATCTCAGCCCCGATGAAATGAACACAGGATGGTGACTCTTACACAGCAGTAATAGTGTAGACACTCCTATGTGAAGTTAGTAAATCTACAGGAAGACAGAAGAGTGATGTCCCAATTCCTGGCTCCAGTGCTGCAGTCATTCTGTGCCTCAAACCTCAGAGAGGCGGTCAACTTGACTCCAGAAAAGATAGCTCGGATTTAAAAATCTAAATTATAGGACTTTAAGGTAGCTTAATTTCCAGGATAACACATTTTGTTTTGTCCCACACTACCTCCTACAAGAACTGTCACTAAGAACAAAACCTGGTGCAATGGCTAAAGTGTGTAATCAGTATGACATAAATAATACAAAGGGATTCAAAATTAGAATCTGCATCTCCCACATCCCTGCTACGTAGCCCTCAAAGAATATTGACTAATAAAAAGCTACCAAAATAAAGTAAATGTCAAGTGATAAGGGTTTTTTTTTGTAAATGTGATTTGAATATATTTCAATAATAACAATATGGACAATTAACATCAAGTTTCAACCACTGCTGAATACTGTATAAATGAAATAATTCTATAGAGTGTATGCTAGCGTTATATTTGTCCACAACTAAAAAGTAATCCACACAATGCTTTGTAGAAAATTTTTTTCATTATACATGGCATCAGAGCTACTTTTTTTTGCTTTTATCAGCTGAAGACAATAATGAGCAAAATGCTTCTATATCCTTTAGTATATATTTTGCATACGGGCAATAAAATGTATTACAAAACATTTTCCATTTTAAGCTTATTATTTGGCAGAAAATCTCCCACAGAGCTTAACTTATTATTATTTGCTGCAGACTCTTCCTAAAAGCAAGAGCAGCCCGTCTTCTCCAGATGACTCACTAACTAAAGGCACAGCAGAATGAAGTGTTCCAACTCGAAATACCAACAGCTAAATATAACCTTCACAAAACATCAGAAAACGCAGTCTCTCTTTAATCTAAGAGCCATCGTGAAGGGCCACCCTCACAAACACATGCAGCTCCTGAGGTGATCAGCAACAATAGGGAAAAAAACTGGGCCTTTACAAAAGTTTCATTAAAAAGAATTCAGAAAAATAAAATGCAAATCATTAAAACAAATAAAAATGATGGCATGCTTTCTCTCTCACCCTTAAATTAAGATACTAATATCTTCTGTAAAAGCTCTTATCAATCAATATATTAACTTGTCAAAGATACCAAAATTTATAAAGTGATCCAAAGTATAAACTGGAAAACTTTCCAGCCATTGAAAAAGAGAGATGTAGTCACAACTAGCTCATTTGAAGTTACCTCTCAGAAGAAAAATTAAATGCTCAATAAATCTTACAAAAACATTAAATTATTTTCCTGGCTGCATATCTTGAATATAAAATGTAGCATCCAAAACTGACAGTCAGAAGCACTGATAGTATTTCAAGTGAGCAGTAAAAAAAAGCTAGCATGAGCCCATTACAAACACTTGAAACCTGAGCAGAAACTGAGGAGTGCCACTGAGAAGCAACTGAGAAGGTGAAATACAGAGGCAGAGTGCAGAAAGAACCTCTGACAGCCCGAGTCCTCGGGTCTAGGCACCCCTAAGGTCCAACCACACCAGTTTGGAAACATGACCAGACTCCTTTTTTAGCCAAGATTGCTCTAGTTAGACTTCCTGCCATTTGATACCATGAACCCTAAACACACGTAACATGTTATTCTAAGAAAGAACAAACTGAGTTTCTATATGGTTACAGAAAGACACGGATTTTCAGGTATACTATGACATCATACAATTCATCTTCTCTGTCTGCAAAGGAGAGTTATTTATGCCCACTGTGGGTACACTGTGTCTACACTTTTGCAGAGGACATGAGTTCAGTTCCCAGAACCCATGCCAGGCAGTTCACAACCTCCTATAACTACAGCTCCAAATGATCTGAAACACTCTTCTGGCCTCTGAGGACACCTGGACACATATGCACATACACATGCATAGAGACACACATGTACATATGCTTAAATTACAACAAGAAAGACAAAAATAGGAGTGAAGTCAGTCATCTAAAAAGATCAGTGTCTGACAAAGCATTTCTAAATCAAATAAACTTGAAAATGCAAACAATTTCTATTTGTTTTATACAAAATAGATTTATATACATGTGAATTTAGTCTTATATTTTTCTTTTCCAGTGAGTCAGAGATTTATTTGCCATTTACATACGTACCTTAGTTAGTAAGACACAATACCCACCTAGCAGCAATTTTTATTCTCTGGTCAACCAAATGTAGGTTTCCTTCAACTCTATTTAAACCCTCCTCACCAACATTTATTCTGAATAGTCATATCCACTCATTCCCATGTATATGTGTTGGTGATTCATAAATAACACATTGAGCCTTAAAATAAAAAGCCATCTACAGCGAAACCTCACCTTTTTAATACCCAGATATATGACCATGAACAATAGCTACACCTCAGTTTTCTCACCTGAAAATCTAAAGAATAGCAACTACTTCATATGACTGTTTATGTGACTACTAGATATGTAATACTGGCAAATCACTTGGTACCATGAGTCAAGTGGTAGATATGAAGTCAACAATTTACCTGCCACTGTCTACACTGACCCATGTTGTTACACTAGGAGAAGATAGCTTGACCATCACCGACTAACAGAATGGATAATTCCTTTCCGGACACCCTGTTGATACTATCAAGATTATGAGAAAATAGAAACAGGAAGTTCAGAAGCTGTTTAAACTCAAGAGAGTCAACACACAGAGCAAGTCCTATAATCTCTATTTGTTTCCTCCTGTGAACCAGAATGCGCCGGGAAATTTCTGACAACTGAAACCATTTCAGTGGCCACAGCTGGCCAAACTGTTTAAAGAACACACTTCCATAAAAATCTAAGAGACTGCTTAGGAAGCAATTTACATAAGTATGTATGTCAAGCATATAAAATTCTTAATTAAATGTCTTACATAATATTCTATGCATCATCATGAATACAATTTATTTCCAATTGGCACAATCACCCTACTGATCATACTGTAACCTGAGAACCATTTCTCCCATTGTCTTTGTCCAGTGTTTTCAAAACAGGTATCAAAGTGTTCTAAGAATACCAATAAGAACTCCAAGAACAAGACAACCTGGTCTACTGTTCCCCTCAATAAGCAAGCCAACTCAAGCCTCAGCAAAACAAACCTTATCACTGCCCCCCAGAGCAAAGCCTCTAACTTCTTTGCTGTTTTGTTTTTTGTTTTTGTTTTCTTTTTCAATAAATTCTTAACAATTTATCATGGCCGAAAAAGTAGATTGTCTACTAGGTGATTTTCAAACATTTTAAATGAAAAATGGTGCCAACAAATAAATACCTGATCTTATACCAAAAAAGTCATTTAATAATATTATACTAGAAAATACCAATGAACAATTTTTCAGCATAAAGGTTCTGTAAAAAATAATGAGTGAAATAAAAATTAAAATATAATATTTATAAAAAGGTAAATGTACATCTTCTGGGAAGTTTCATCTGTTATCATCATCATACTATGTCAGTGGTTCTTAATGCTGGGCACAGCTTTAAAGGCAGCAAAACATTTTCTTTACTAAGGTGGTTACCTCCAACAAAGGAACAAAAACTAAATCTTCTAACTCTTAAAAGCTTAAAGGAATTATTACATTTTATGGCTATTCATAATATTTTATTACATCCTAAATGGTCCAGCTAGAGTATCTTTTCATGAGTACTTTGGTATCACCACACAATTTTAATCCCTATGCTTAAGCTCCCTTCACAGTTTATAGGAACAAAGCAGGTTTGATTCACAAACAATGCCCTGCAGTCAAACATGCTCATGAGGTATTAATTTACAACTTCATCTGTGATCAGTTAAACTGCATGTGAAATCTTAAACATCCTTAAAAAGCTCACCACAAATAGTTCAATAAGAGATTTTTGGGTAACATTACTTTAACAAAAAACATGTAACATTAAATTCTATTGTAAAATAAAACCAAATGACACTTACTTTTTAAAATCACTCACTACAAAAACAATCTTTTAAACTGTCACCTTTAGCATCTAAAATATTAATTAAAAATGTTAACAGAAGCATAGAAAACATGTGCTTCAAAAGATTTAGCAACAGAAGTCATGAATAAAAAAGAAAAGCAACCTTTTAAAGAAAATACATATTCTTCAACAAAAAAAAAATGCTTTTTGAATTGGTCTAAGAAGCCAGATTTGCTAAAATGTCAGGACAAAACAAATCAAATCAAAACAAAGGATTGAAATTACCAAGTTCACCAAACAAACAAAATGTTAGGTCCACACAAGTTACAGACAAAAAGGGAAATAATGGAATGATATGATAGAAATTTCCTATGTAGCTTGTTTTAGCATAAACAATAGTTAGTAATGTTCTAAAACTTGTACTTTTAATCTTCACATTTATGTAAATTAAACATTACAATGTTTGTTTATTCGGGACTTTTTCTGGCTAACAGTATCAACAATTATTTTGATTTTTGTCCTAAGTCAATCAGAGGAATTCTTTCATGTACTAAAAGGTCGAGGGCCCCATGGCTATCTTAGGCTCCATATTATCCTCACAGACCTAAGTTTCTTCCTTGATGTGATGCGTTTGGCCTAACCATTTCAGAATAGCTACATTAGTTAAAAGTGTGACTTTATTTACTATCTAAAAATTAGAAGAATGTCTTTTCCTTTCTTGTGCCTCTCATCCCTACATACCTCTAAAATGTTCTCAATGAATATCATCAAATCTTATTGGCCAGTCATTATTCAATAGCTTACAGACGGAACAAAATAGTCATGATTGCTAAGTATTAATTCTGATTTAGTGCCAGAAAGAAAAGAATCATACAGCAGCTCATAAAGGACAAGGATATCTGATGCAGGAAAACTGAGGCAGCCCATCAACATCATCAGACGTAAAGCACCAGATCAACACTATCCTCATACACTACAAAAGACCATTCACCGGCTATTAATTTATTCATCTGCTACAAATGAACATCACACATGCTTTTCACAACTCTTAATATGATTACCTGAATCTGTACAGGAACATAATTTCCAAATGATTAAGAAAAACAAAAGCTGCTATTTGAACGTTGGCAGAATAAGCCCAAGAATTCTACACTAGGACTACTCCCAATGTTAAACTTAGCAGCAAAATAATGGCAACATAGGACAGTAGAAAGCAGAGAACAGCAGGGATTAATTCATGAGATTCAAGAATGTTGAGTCTTAAGTGGGAGCAGAGAAGCCCAGAAGAAATTTGGAATGCAAACAAATTTAGACTGTCATCCCACCCCAAAGAAGCACAGAGAGGTGCTAGAAACAGGAGCACAGCTTGGGCCCCAGAGCTAAGGAGGCAGGGACAGGCCACGTGAGCTTTAGGACCACGAAGGTTCCACGGAGACTCTGACTCAGAAAGCACCAACAGACAGAACAGAGTGAAGGTGCACAGCCAGAGGTTATACAGCAGCTAAACCTCAGACTCCCTCTAACATTGAGCACAACAGGCTGACAGTCTGTGTCTCATCCAGGCATACTGTGGTGGCAGAGAACAGAAAAATGTTACGGCAACAGAAAGGCTAATACAAACTTGGCAAACAAAACTGAAATTTCAAATTTTATTCTCCTTCTTCCATCCTAGAATGAAAGAAACAATGTCTTTCTACAACCAGCCCAAAATAAGAAACAACCAAACGTCAAGATCATGAAACACCACAAAACATTTAACGGTGACTCAGTTGACAGGTCCTACCATGCAATTACTATCCCACTATTAAACAGAGAGACCAAGATCACCACACATTTGAAACTGCTGAGAAGTGAGAAAACCAAATTTTAAAAAAGTAATGGAAACTTGGAGAAAAATAAAATATACTATAAAACAAAAGAAAAAAGAAATGAAGATAAACACTGCGTCCACAGGACAAGACCAATTCTATTTTAAAATTAATTTTTTAAAAAAAATGTTATGACGTTCTCTCTCTGAATCTTATAAAGAGATTTTTATTACATTATTGTATGCATGTAAGAGTGTGTGCACACATGTACCATGGATAGAAGTATGTTTAGAGGTCAGAAGACAAATTGTGGGAGTAATTCTCTTCTTCCACTATGTGAGATCTGAAAAACCAACTCAGGTCATCAGGCCTCGAAGCATGAACTTTCCTGGCTGAGCCATTTCACCAGCCCAAACACTTTGAGTATATATAATATGAAAGAAACAATAAAAAACAAAAACAAAAAAACCTCGTGAAAGGTAGAAAGGATAACAGATTATTTGGGGGTTAAAATTTTAAAAATCAAACCCAAGATGCCCAAATATTGAAAAGAGGTGTGCTAAGTGCTTCAGCGTGCTTGCTGCTCTTTCAGAAGGACAGAGTATACCACAACCACCCAAAACTCCAGCTCCACAGGACCAGCAAAGGTGCCTACTGCTTCTTAATATCGCTAGATTAGCAACACTATTAAACAAAAGAAGGAAATACTAGAAATCTGGAGGAAAATTAATTAGTGCTTAAAGTTTGTATTACTGCATTGTTTTCCAAAAAAAAGAAAGGAGAAGAAGACATGTCAGGCATGTGGGTACACTCTAGCTATACTCCATCATTCCAAAGGAGAAAGAAAGAAGAAAACATGTCAGGCATGTGGGTACACTCTAGCTATACTCCATCACTCAAAAAGTTGAGGTAGGAAGACTGCCTGTTTGAGATCGGATTTAAGAGAGCCAGAGCTATACATAGCGGGTATCCTACCTCCCACCCAACACACATACTGTACACATCCTAAATTTTTTTTAACTTAAAAAATTTTAAACAAATTTAGCAGCACAAATATCTTCTTCCTACCTTGGTCCAGTATTGACTAGAAAAGCATATAAACTCTAACAAGTCAAATACGTCAAGTAAGAAATAATTACCAACTTTAATTATGCACTCACGGAACATACCAAATAAATGTACTTTTATTTCTAACAATTGGAAAATAAATATTTTATTAAGTACATATAAAACACTAGAAAGAGTAATCACCTACTAAAGTAAGAAAAAAAAATCAAAGAACAAGCATCACACAGAACTTGCTTTCTAAACACAAAGCAAAAATAAAAAAAAATAGATCACTTCTAAATGATGTCACCATGGTGAAAGAGAATGCTTTATGTGCTAACGTCAAAAAAAATATGAAAACAAAGGACCAGGAAATAAATTCTTTTTTCAAAAGCTAGTTTTTTAAAACAATTCCTAGGGGGTAGAGAGGCGGCTCCATGATGGACAGCACTTGCTTCTCCTACAGAGGACCTACGTTTGGTTTCCAGCACCCATGTCCTATGGCCGTAACTTCAGCTCCAAGGTGATCCAACGTCTCTGGCCTGCACTCACATGCACATATTCACACACCAGCAGCAGCAGCAGCAACAACAAACTAGCTAACAAAAACTAAGAACAAAAAATTGTGGCTGGAGATTGCTCAGCAGTTAAGACTAATGATGTTCCAGAGGAACAGGATTCAAGTCCGAGAACATATATGGCAGTTCACAACCATATGTAACTCCTGCTCCAGAGGACCCAATGCCCTCTTCTGACTTTTAAGAGCACTAAGCAAGTACATGGTATACAGACATGAATGCAGCCAAAACACTATGCACATAAACCAAACAATCAAATAAATCAATAAATAAAATCTTAAAACTTTAATTCCCAAATAATTCAAGGATTCAAAAAGTGATGAGATCAGAACTCTTGGAAATAAATGAATAACACAGCACAGCATGAACCTAGATAACAGAGCAGAGAAAGTGCTTTGATGAAAAGTGAAGCCTTAGCTGGGCATGATGATATAGGCCTTTAATTCCAGCACTCATGAGGCAGAGGCAGGCAGATCAAAGTGAGTCTGGGGTCACACCTGGTCTGCAAAGCAAATGCAAGGTGAGGGTTACACAATGAGATCCTATCCTCCCCCACCACATCCCATAAAAAAAATCAAAAATGAGAAGAAAGAGGAGGAAGAGAAGAAAGGAAGAAGCTGCTTCAGCGTTAAGTGATAGTTTGAGAAAAAGAAAAAGGATATAAAAGAGCGAACTAAAGGTTCAAATTAAGATATAAGAAAGGGGGAAGTTTAAAAACAAGAAAAGAGCACGCAAAAATTAACTCAAACAAACAAATTCAGTTATCGTCCTGGACAAGCCTGGAAGCATTAGTCCCTGAAGCTCCAAGACAGAGAAACAGTCCTGCTGACATCACGACAGCAACCAAGGAAACCTGGAGCACAGAAGCAGGCGCCTTCCACCCCACTGGGAAGATGACAAGTTTGAGGCAAGCTTGGGCAACTTAGACTCCTTTGCCAAAGAGTGGGGCTGAGGAGAAAACCTAGTGCAGAAAACTAGCTCGGCAAGAAACGATATGACATTTCTGAGCTAAGACACTGTGGCACCAGAAAAAGACAGAGCTTTGTGTGGGCATTTGTTATGGCTGCAACAAAACTAACACATTCTCCCTTGCTGTCACAGGTAAGCAGTGCCTCCTTGCTTTCTTATCTCAAGCTACTGCTACTAGAGACCAGAATGATATAAGCATCCTATGCCATCATCTCCACCACAGAGCTTCTTCAAGATGCAGGATGCTCATCTCTAACCCTTTGATCTCTGGCTCCATTAAATGCCATATAGCTGCCAACTCTACAGTTAAAATGGACAACAACTTTGCTCAAATCTCCAAGAGCCAGTGCAGCGGTATATTTGAACCAGCTTGAGCAGTCTTTGCCAGGGTGTTAATTGCTGTGATACTGAAGAATGTTCCCATGTTAACAACGCTTTGGCTTTGATGTTGACCAAAATTAGAGGTTCAGAGGACTCGTGTTGCTTAATGACGGGGATGCATTCAGAAAATGTATAACAAGACTTTGTCATTGTGTAACACTAGAGTGTGCTTATACAAACCAGAAGGAATAGCTTGCTAAAATCTAGGTGCATGGAATGGCTATTTGCTCCCAGATTATAATCATATGTAACATGTTACGGTATTGAATACTGTAGGCAACTGTAACAAAACTGTAGGTATTTGTAGGCAAAGTAAAGAACATGAAAAACATAAGACAAAAATATTGCACTCCCCACCATGGAGCACCAACTTTGGAAGTTGTTCTGGGTGAGACAGTGGGCGAGTGGCGATTGAATGGAGACAAACGTGCTTCAGAACCACTGAGCACAGCGCACGAAGTATAGAAACTTTAGTTTTCAATTGTGTGTGTGCACGTGCACATGTTTGCTCAAGTGTGGAATACAAACATCACGGTACAAAGAAAGAGGTCAGAAGACAACTTGTGGTCAATGGTTCTCTCCTTCCACTATGTTTGTCCCTGTAAATTGAATTCAGATTATCGGTTTTGTGGCAACAGCCTTTATGGCCCAGTGAACCGCTGTTCCAGCATATTCTTTCAGTAACAGCTGATTACCAACTTTTATACATAATTTTCTTGCTTCTTTGTAATAAACTTAAAATACAAAATATTCTGAACTGCTTTACACAAAATATTTTATTTCCTTTTATCCTTATTCCATAAGTATTTTCGTACTTTTAATTTTTCATCGTGGATTTAAAAATGTGAGATGGGGATGAAGCATAGTTTTCAGAGTGCTTTCACAAGACCCTGGGTTGAATCCCCAGAAGAACATAAACTAGATACAGTAACATATGCCCATAAAGCCAGCATTTATAAAGGTGAGCAGAAGGACCAGAAGTTCAAGGTCATCTCAGACACACAGAAAGATTTCAAGATCAGCTTGAGCTACCTAGCCTCAAAGAAAAAAAAAAAAAGGAAGCAGCAGCAGCAGCTGGGCAGAAGTGGTGCAAGCCTTTAATCCCAACACTCAGGGAGGCAGAGGCAGGCAGATCTCTGTGAGTTCAAGGCCAGCCTGGTCTACAGCACGAGTTCCAGGATAGCCAGGGCTACAAAGAGAAACCCTATCTTAAAAAAAATGAAAAAAAAAAACAACAACAACAAAGAGAGAGAGAGAAAGAGAGAGAGAGAGAGAGAGAGAGAGAGAGAGAGAGAGAGAGAGAGAAATAGAGAGGGGGAGGGGAGAGGAAGAGAAGAGATGAGATGAGAGGGGAAAAGAATGTACTTTAGCCTAGGCCAAAAGAGAGTCAAGGTCACAACTAGCACTGATTCCCACCTGGGACAGAAGTGAAGGGATTTCTTTTCCTGTGGTGACAAAGCATACTTCCTAGTCTGCTAAGCACCCTAACTGAAGCTCTTCAGAACGTGCACATGGTAGTTGCTCGCTTTTCTTGACCACACATTTGATACTAAACAGACAATGTACCAGGACACTCCTCTCTATTCACGAAACTCTTCCAATATTCTGGTCTATTTTCTATTTCCGAGGGTCCATATTCGGCCTGTAAACGCTTCTGCGAGACCCTCTGCAGTAACTATTTATTATTGGGAGGGGGAGTCCTTCTTTGCCTTCACCTGCAGTTTCCGTGTTTCTCATTTCTTCGACTATGCCTCCACTAGACAGCAGGTCCTTTACAGCTCCATTACAATTTGATGAGTCTCTGTCATCATATCCAAGGCTCATCAAGGCTGAAACATTGGTATGTGGCATAAAACTAAATGGAGCTTGCCCCAAAAGATAGATAAATAAGTAAATAACACTTTTACTTGAGTACTTGATGAGAAGGATATATAGCATACAAGTCTTAAAGAATATGATAAGAGCTACAAACCTTGAAAAATGCCTAGCCATAAAAAAAATTGTACAAAATGAAACAGAAAGTTTAAGAACAGGAACTCCATGTTATAAGTGAATTTTCTGAACACAGATGCTAACATATTCTGTTGAAGTCACGGTGTTCACAGGGACCAAGCCTGTCAAATGTCTGGGGAGATGTGAGGCTAACCCACTCACTGTAGTTACGGCAGGTTTGATGAGAATGCCAGGGACTCCATCGTGGTTTACTGTGAGACAAGAGCTGCCCTGGAAAAGAAACTTTCTGGGGACGACACTTTCCACTCTTGCTGGAGGAACTGGGCTATACACCTCTAAGTCTACCACTAACTCAAGAAACCATGTTTCGTGCATAAAAAAATAAAAATAAAAACAAACAAAAAATTTGGCCTAGCATGTACAATACACATACACAGACACATGCATGCATACACACACTGGTCTCCTCTACTTTAACCCTTAATTTTCCTTTTTCTTTTCTTTTGCAGTGTTGGGAACCAAACCCAGTATCTTGTACTTACTAGGGAAGCATGCTATAGCTGAGCCTCAGCTATCTTTTCTTCTTCTTTCTCTTCTTCTTTCTCTTCTTCTTTCTCCTCTTCTTCTTCTTCTTCTTCTTCTTCTTCTTCTTCTTCTTCTTCTTCTTCTTCTTCTTCTTCTTCTTCTCTTAAGTATATCAGTGTGAATGTTTAAGGTAAAAGTTCAAGCATCCAAAGCAGAAAGGACGAACACAGTAGAAACCGTGCAACAGGTACACTATGGATTACAGACAGGCTGCAGCACGCCTACTTGAAAGAACAAGCCTACTCATCAATGATTTCTTTTTTTTTTTAATTGAGAACCAGATTGTAAGTAAAATAAGCAAGTACATGAAAAGAACCGACAGAATAATCAAACAACCAAAACTGATTAAGAAGACTTTATACCAAACCAACAGTAACCAAGTGCATGTAACCACGACTTATAACTTATCTATCACAAAAGGAACAGTAAAAATGTCACCACTACAGAGATCATAAAATTCGATGTTTAAAAAGCTACAGAAATGAGTGAAAACATTCTTGTATCTGCTACAAGGAAAATTAATTTTATTTGTAACATTCAGCAAAGCAAAAAATATTAGCAACATTTCCCCTTCATGCAAATAACTATATATATTTTGACTTAGTCAAAGTAAAGACAGTAAACAGATCATCTCCACATCATAACATAAGTATATTCAGAAAAATTAAGGTGAAATCTCTGCAAATAATTCAGTATCAATGAATTCATAGTGTAGTTGGTTTCCATTCAGAAACAAGTATTTGCTTCACATATCAATGGGAAGTTCAAGCTATTATGAAAATGTAGAATGCTTTCTCATACCATATAACCATAATTTTGATACATTGCTAGAAAAAATATTTAGAACAAAACTTTTCTTAAAATATATAGAAATAAAAATTTGAAACAGATACTCTTTGAATTTCAAAGTGTAAAAACACAAATGGATTAAGTGCTTAATCAATAATGTTAGAGCTAAAATTTCCAACACTTAATTACTGCTAAATACTAAGGTCTGTTTTCTTTCCAGGTTGTCTTAAACAACTACCAATTTAGAACTATCAATACTCCTGCAAGTCAAAATTAAGATAAATATATGCTACACTTAGGAAGCCTCTATTTCTATGGATGTTCAGTTCTATCTCTTCCTTAATATAATGTGAGCAGGCCCCTGTACCCACGTATATCACTGCCAAACAGAAGACTACACTGCTATCTCTGCTCCTGTTCCATACATGCCATGGGCCTTATTTCCTAATATACTCCAGCTTTTCTATACTAAAAGTTGGTCTTGAGAAATAGCAGTCCTGTAGCAGACCCCCACCTGTAGGAACTTTACAGCAGAGCAGTTATATCCTAAATAACTGATGTCTTGATCCCTCTCCTGGACATTATCTCACTTAAACGGCCTTAAGCAGTGGCAAGCTTGAGCATCAGAATCTACACGTTGCTATAGCCTTTAAATCCTCAGCGCATGCTCCTTTCTGTGTGACCCTTCAACCCTTTCTTTTAACATTAGAATGTTATTATTTGGCCCAGAAACTTTGTATCCATGAGACTTCCCAGCCTCCAGAATCCTGGGATTACAGACACGCACCATTGCACCCAGGAAAAACCTATTGATGACACCCAGATCGAGGTCAGCATTTTATAACCTTCCTTAATGTCTTCCAGGAAATTCACAAAGCTAAAATGATTTGCCTCTTATATTGTTTTAATTTTTAAATTTTATTTACTTTACTTTATATGCATGAATGTTTTGTCTGCATGTATGTATGTGTACCATGTGTGTACCTGGTGCCCAAGGAGGTCAGAAGAGGGGCTTGTATCCCCTAAACTAGAGTTATGGATGTCTGTGTGCCACAATGAGGGTGCTGGGAATTAAACTCAAGTCCTCTGAAAAACAACAAGTGCTCTTAACTGCTGAATCATCTCTCCATCCTCCCAATTTGATTTTCTAAACAAGTACATAGGAAAAGTTTTTCAGGGACTGAATGATATGTAATGACGTCATCACTCCAATGGCAAATGAGAATGGATGTTGGATTTTGTTTTCTTTTCCAGTTTTTAAGACAATAAGGCCAGGAGTATAATGTATGTGTTTTCATATATGAACACGGGTTGTTCTCAGGACATCTATTCTACACGCTTTTGAAAGCTTTTATTGAGCCGTATCTCACTAAAGCTGTATTTCATTTATATACTTCAACAGAAACAAAACAAAACCTGTCACAGATCAAACTGAGAAGCAGATGAGAATCCAGCTGTCCACTATGAAGTCAGACATTACAGAGATCTGCACAAGTATTAAAATAATACAATTCTTTTTATAACTTTTCATAAATACATGCTTATGCTAACATACAGTGAGATTATTACTGTTATCTTCAAGTGTCCCAACTATAATGACTATCTCCTTTTAATTTCTAATGTTAATGTTCAATAGATATAACTCACTGAGCAATACCTATTTACAACCAAGCATACTATTTTTCATGTGTTTAACCATTCTTATCTTTAAAATGGTCCCTATTACTGATTAAATCAATTATCACTTTTAATATTTAAAACAGTTTCTCTACTTTAAATTACTAGAGAATGATATATCTCCTTATTAGCACTTCTGTATAGTTTCTTTTCTTTATAACAACAATCTTCAAAACTAATTATAAGTAGAATATATATATACCACATAGGATAATGAACAATAAGGATGTGCATCCACTCTGTTTATGACTTCTGGTCTTATGTGGTACTATTTGTGTCTATAAAATACCTGGTAAAAATGAGTGAAATAACTTCATGTTTCTACTGACACTTGTAGATTCTCAATGAATGATACAGCTTTAACTAACTGTGCTGTCAGTTGAACAATGACATACTAGTACACAGCTTTAAAGAAAATTCTTTGTTTTATTCCATCATTATCAAGAGCTTCATTATATTGTTAGATACTGAAACTGTGTATTACTAAATCTATAACACTGAAACGCTTTAAAGGCCATCATGGAAGCTCTTGATACTACATACCAGTTAACCTAAATGGATTACAAAAGTCTTACAGTTAGTGACAAAAAAATTATGATAAATATAAGCCACATATTATAATAAAGACAAATGGTAAGTGAAAAACAAATGTTACATTTAAAATACATTTCCGAATACTGTAAAGAGCAATGAAACAATTAAACATTTTAATTAAAAAACAAGCTTAAGCAATACTTAATCATTCATTCATTTCTCTCCCTTGCTGCCAACTTATATTCTTCAAACACACAACAGTTTATATTATTTCCCCAAACAATGAAATCATTTATAATAACTTCACTATATTTATTGCTAGTCTCTAAAGAGAATTTATATTTCCAGCAAGATTAATTACAAAACCCCTGCAGAACCTTACACATTTCATACAAATGAAGGTGAGTCATAAACAGGACAGGATATGTCAACTGTCAAGAAGTTAAATTCTATTTTAAAATTGACCATTATAAATTTACATTTGTGACATTCAAAGTCCATAAATTAATCTGAGCTATATAAGAAGAGCTGATAAAATCCTAATGTGCATCAATCAGCCTCACTTAAAAGACATCTGAAATGTCAGGTGTAGATCAGCTGTTATTCTGCACTATTTTATCATAACAACAACTGTATCAACAGTGTATAACCCTAATTTTGTCAATGAGGACAAGATCTGAGAAAAACCATAATTAGTTATAACAGAGATGAGATTAAAATAAAATAATTCTAGTAACTTAAGAAATGAATATAGTTTAAGGTGGCTTTCTTAAAGAAATGAGTGCAATTATCCAACCATTCTCTCCCACATCCTCTCTCTCTCTCTCTCTCTCTCTTTAGATGTGTATGGTACTTTGCCTAGTATGTATGTCTGTATACTTGCTTGTCTGGTTCCCTCTGAGGTAAGGAATGGGTGTCCAATATCCTGGAAGAGGAGTTACAGACTGTTGTGAGCCACCATGTGGGTGCTGGGAATAGAACCCAGGTCCTGTGGAAGAGTAGCAGTGCTCTTAACTGCTCAACCATCTCTCCAGCCCTCTAACCATTCTTTATTCCCCTAACAATATTCAAATTTGCTTGTCAGACTCTAAAATTCTATTATTTTATTATTATTTATTATTTTTGAGACAAAATTTTACTCTGTAGACAAGGCTGAACATGGGGATTACAAGCATGTGCCACTTTGTCTGGTTCACTTAATCATTCTTGATCAGTTAAGTTTCTACCATAAATTCCATCTTTAGTTGTAAGAACAGATCTTGAACCCAACCCAGTCCTAGCAGGCTACTATGACATAAAATCACACTGAATTTGAACTACTAGGACAAATAAAAAAATTAAAAAAAAAAACAAGAATATAAACTGATGGCAAACTGAACCAACATCGAAGAAAATAAACTAGCATTTGAAATGCCTCTAAATAATATTATTTAATCCTTATAGTTAAGTTTCACCTGAAGTCATACCAGGATCTTTTTATTGACTTCCCATTTGCTTAACAACTTTGACCTATGGTTTTAGTCACTTGCACAATAGATCCATTGGTAAAAATTTAATGGTACAAATCACCTCCAGAAATTAAAACATTTAATCATTATGAATCTAGAATCTTAAAATAAAAGACAGAACCAGGGAATTACATTCTGTTTTCAAAAAGATGGACTGAATTATACACTAATCAAAGAAAAGGTGACAAGTATATTAACACACAAAATTCCATATGACTAAAGCATTTCAAAATATGCTTGAAATGACTCTAAATAAAAATACATTTTACATAGTCTTTAATTTAAAAATTATGACTTTTACAGCAACAGTTTAAAGCAGACGAACCGCTTTAAAACACAAATATTGGTGACATTTTTCAAAATAACCACTGAAGGAGAAAAAAATCAAGAACCACGATATTATCTTGAAATACACGCAATAAGAGACAATTCACTTAAGATACTAAAGCTATTCAGCCTCCTGCCTTCAAAATAGCAGTGTAAGCTAACGGCGCCACCTAGTGTCGTGCACTAGCCACTGACTCAGTCTTCGAATCCCTTTGCAGCTGAAGAATAAAGGCGGGTCTCCTCCCACTGTTGCTTTGTCTTCAATAATTTTTTCTAAAGCCATTTGATTCTAATTCAGTTTTGATATGGATAGTATCCCAGGCCTCTTTCATTCATACCTTTATCAACAACTGTTCAGTGAGTTTAGGAATAACTATTTTATTTCATTTTAAAAAGATTTCTCTTCTTAAATTTTTGTTCAGATTTCTTTATTTTATTTTTCTATGTGTAAGTCTACCTGTACGGGTCCTTTGGAGAGGGTGTGGATCCCCAGGAAGGAGCCAGAGTTACAGACAGTTGTGAGCTGCCTAACTTGGGTGCCAAGTCTAAGAGCAGGGGCTAACACATGTAGTGCACGTACATAATCCAGTGAAAACAAGCAAAGGGGGGAAAATCAATCTTTAAAAAATTCTGGCCTTTGGAGGGTCAGGAGACAGCTCAGCTGGTGACGTGGTTGCTGCATAAGTGCGCTGCCCTGAATTCAGGCCACAAGCACCTGTGCGACCTCAGTGCTGCTGAGCCCATAGGAGATTCACCCAAATCAGCGAGCTCTAAGTTCAATAAGAGAGATTGTCTCAAAAAGAAAAATCAGGGGAGAAGCGAAGAAGATGCCCAGCAGAGCTGGGTCCTAGCTGCTTGAGGGCCAGTCAATCTATCTAAAACAGTGAGGGACCCTGTCTAAAAAGATAGCTTAGTGGGCAAAAGCAGTAGCCAGGGAAGTCTGATGACCTGAGATCAGTCCCTAAACTCCATGAAAAGTCAGATTTACAGTACACGTCTTAATCTCAGCAGTCCTACCTACCTACCCTACACACACACTGAAATTTTAGGTATCGATAGACCTTTGGAGGCTGGAAAGATGTTTCGGCCGTTATGAGCACTTGCTGCTCTTCCAGAGAGGATCCCAGTTGAATTCTGAGCACCCTTATCACGTAAAATACAACAATCTTTAACTCCAGCTCCAGGAGATCGAACACCTCTGACCTCCACAGTTGCCACACTCAAGTGATATGTACACACACATCTACGCAATAAAAACAAAGCTTTAAAAATATTGACTTCCGGCATTCACATGTGCATATATAGACAAGCATGCATCTGTGCAAGTGTGTGCGCACACACACACAAAACCATTATTATAGCCATGTAAAACATGTAGTTAATACAACTTTCATGAGACATCTCACAACTGAATTTTAAATGTGAGGTCATTCAGCTATATTTTATAGAAAAGGTGGAAATTTTGTAAAAATATACACAAATATTAAAAAATGTGTTTCTTATAGTGGAAAAATAAGAAAACCTCTAAGTACATGGAGGCAGGAAACACAACCAATAAACCATGAAATATGTTTCATTGTATTATTTGAAATCAAATAGCAATCAATTTAGGAAGGAACAAAAATAGTGACTAAAGCCAGGGAAAGACTAGGGAAAGGGGAGATAGAGAGCAATGTGAGTCAGATTCATTTACACCACAGAACATAGAAAGGCAGAAATAGGAAGAAATAACATAGTTACATAGATAAGACAGCTGTTAAGTACTAGACAGAATCATTTGCGAGAGGCTGCTTTGCGGGAGCAGAGATAAACAAATATGGGCAGGATCTCTCTTGTTTTTCTAGGAAAAAGCCATCTCTGTCACTTGGGTTTTCAACTATAAGCATATATTCCCATTGTGGTTTTAAGGGTTGACTTGAGATACAAGGGATCAAATACTCATGGGCTTCCCAGAAACTTGTTACCAAAACTGATTTCCTCAGGAAAAAAAAAAAAAAGTGTAATAAGCTTAACAGACTCCAAAGCCACAAAGCTCCACTTAGAACATTCTTACAAAAACATACACACTTGGTAGAGTCCTTGTGTGACATGAAGGAAGCCCTGGGCATATGTCAAGAACCACAGAAACTGAAACGGTGGTACAAGCAGAAGCAGAAGAACTGAAAGTTCAAGGTTATAACCCTACATAGGAAATTTGAGGCCAGCAGAGTCGGTATGAAATACTGTCTCAAACTTCTATTTACTTATGTAAAAGAAAGAACTCACTACATAACACCAGTTGATCTGCAACTCAGCCTCAAACTAAGATTCTCCCATCTCTGCTTCTGCATACTAGAATTAAAGGTGTGGATCACCACAAACAGCTAAAATCTATACATTTTTATTTATGTGATGAATGTGTGCCTGCATGCATTTATATGTACCATCTAAGCAACATGTGAGAGCAGAAGGCATCCCCAGGAACTGGAGCTGTGAGCAACATAATATGGATGCTGGAACCAAAGCCCAGCATCTGCAAGAGCAGTAATATTCTTTAATCCTGAGCCATCTCTCTAGCCACTTACATTGTTTTTAAGGATTTAAGTGAAGAAGGAGAAGGCGGAAAAGGCAATGAAGGAAGAGAAAATGTAGAATATACTCCTGTAGCGTTTGGAAATGGTGCACAAGCCTGAATACAAGTCTTCTGAAGCTGAAGCTAAAGCAGAAAGATCATAAATGTGAGGCAAACCTGGGCTACATATTGAATTGAAAGCCAGCCTGGACCACACAGTAAGATCTGTCTTTAAAAACCAAAAGGGCATGCATCTACATCACGCAGCCTGGCACCCCAGCTCCACAAGAGAGCATGCATCTACATCATGCAGCCCTGTCACCCCAGCACCACAAGAGGGCATGCATCAGGCAGCCTGTCACTCCAGCGCCAGGAGAATCTGATGCTTTTCTTACAAGGTCACCAACGACCATGTGCACATACACACAAACATCTAATTAAAAATAAATCTAAAAAAATACATTTAAAAAAGACAAAAGCTGCAGCTAAAGAGTTGGCAGTGGTTAAGTCACTTGTTGCTTCTTACAGAAAACCCTGGTTAGATTCCATAATCTACATGGTGGCATACAATTATCCTTAACTCTAGTCCCAGGTGTCTGACACCCTGTTCAGATTCAGTCAGTACTAGGAACATATATGTTACATATATATGTATTCAGGCAAAGCAGTCATACATATAAAATAATCAATCTTATTTTTAAAAAGACAAAAGTTTTGTGGGGAAAAAGCCATAAGAACTCTTTTATCCAAAATCCTGTAATATATTATTAGTACTTACATTGAATAATCATCACTTTTGCCCATGGCAATAAAACAAACAGCAGCTGTACACTTTCAATTTTTTAGTAAGAAATCTTAGTTTAGGGCTGATATGTGAATTACTAGACACCATGATTCTTCATTTTCCCTGCTAATAATATGCTTCAAATTTTGATTACTTCTAAATCTGCTGTATTAAGTCTGAAACCGATTAATGATGTGCTGTATCCTGCTAAGTAGAATTAAATTAGTGTATAATTGATTAGTGTATAATTGAGGGAGTTGTAGATTTATCAACTTTAATTAGGAGAGCTTATTACAGATAATTTATACTACAATATAAGAGAAAATAGACAAAGGAGTTCATCAAAACCTTAAATTAAGACCAGAAACATGAAATTAAAGCTTAGGAAGGACTGTATGTTAATACCAAGTTCTAAAAAAATAAATCATTTTAGTATAAATCCTTTTAGAGGAGAAAATTGATTATTAACCTTTAACCTAGAATTTTCAAGCAATTACACACTGTTTATGGAAACATAAGAGATGCTAACTTGTGTGAAAGTGTACCTTGCTTACCTACAACATAAAAAAAACCCAAAAGAACATGAACAAATTTGCTTTTAATATTTCTCATAACACCTTTTTAAAAATATTCACAGGTGGGAGAGAAGGCTCAGCAGCTAAAGGTGCTTACAACAGAAGCCTCGACTCCAGTTCAACCCCTGGAACTATTAAAGTCAGTGCAACTTTGCTGTAAATAAACTAGTAAACAAAGGTGGACGTGACTCTGCAAAGTCAGCTTCTGACCTTCACACACATGCCCAACACACACACACGTTATTAATATCTAAAGGCAAAATACTGTAAATCTAATCCTAAACATAAAAATCAAGAAATAAGCAAGAAAAAGCATGGGAAAAACTGAAGATTGGTCTACAGTTCTCTGAAAACTCTTGTGGGTGGTGTAACCACAGCCCAGAAACTTTTACACATAAATAGCAAACTCCCCTGAGTTTAAAGCCAGGGTAATTAGGATCATTATCTCACATGCTAATGACATAAGAGATAATAATTTTGCAGTGAATAATTCATATAACCACCTCTCACAGTTAGGCTCGTTGCTAATAGTTTATTTACAGTACAAGTTGCACTGAATTTAATAGTTTAATTTTACTGCGTAGATAAACAGGAATCATTTAGTGTGGAAGTCTAATTTACTATCAGTAAATGATAATCTTAAGAATATATTGGTCTGTATACTTATCTAATCTTTGATCATTCATTAGTAGTTATAATGTCAAACTATGATACAAAAATCTGGAGAAAGATAAAGGTTTCTGAATTAAATTTTAAAAATATGCTGGATTAATGTCAAATTACAAGCTGCTTCAGTAGCTGATATTTTTAAATAAGTAATAACATTCTGCTAGTTTTGAAATGTACATAAGAACAACTTTGGAATTTTGAATATTAAAATACAAAACAATCACTCAGATTCCACATATGTCTTATTAAATTGAAATTGTTACCCAGCTTTGCAATGGATTTAACGTCAGAATTGATAACAAACAAAAGACATGGTAGTTTTTATGTCTTTGAAAATTAGTTTCTTTGTTGCAATAACTCATTTCATAGTTTACATAAATTGTGAAAATTTTTATGCTAATGTGTTCCTAAATTGGGTGACTTTTAAGCACTCTAAATCAAATAGCTAAAACTTGTATATAATTGTTGATACTTTTTAAATTAATTTTGTTTACAAACTAAAACTGCTCTCACATAAAGGTTGTATCAATGAACAGGGGTTAGACCTTCAAGTAACGTTTATCCAGTGAGAACTTCAAACTCTCAGCAGCTTCCTGCAGTAGGTCATCTGAGGACGCAACTTTGTGTCTTCTCACTTCAGGACCCAAGATGATGGAGCAATCAAAATCTCAAATTCTGCCAGTCATCATGGCAGATGAAAGATGATCTTGTACTAGTAATAAAATGCTATGGCATATGATGGACAGGGGTAATCCTATCTATTATATGCCATAATATTTGGAATAATAAAGAATTCAAAAAGTTTAAAACCAAAAAAATCTGAAATCATACGATAAAAAATGGCCCAACAGATAGTTCTCAAAAGAAGTAAAAATAGCCAAAAAATACATTAAAAATGCTCAACGTCCTTTGTTACCAGGGAAATGCAGATCAAAACTCATTGAGATTGCATATCACTTTAGTGAGAATTACTGTCATCAACAAATTACAGAGGGGTAGACCTAATGCACTGATGGTGAGACCATAAATTAATACAGTCACTACTGACATCAGTATGGAGGTTCCTGAAAGTCAAAGGATATGGCTATTCTATTCCTGCGTATATGCCAAAAGAAACCCAAGTCAGTGTAACAAAGACATAACTACACATCCGTCTTTACTGTAGTGCTAGTCACAATAGACAAGACAGGGAATCAACCTAGACGGCTATCAGCAGATGGGTAGACAAAGAAAATAATATGGTATGTATACACAATGGAGTTTCACTCTTTGCAGGAAAATAGATAGAACTGGACATCATCATGCTAAATGAAATAGCCAGATTCAGAAAGACTCTCTTAAACATAGAGTTTAGGTTTTTTTTAAAGTAAGAATGTATAAGTGTGTGCATGTAAGTAGAAGGGAAACTATTAACACTGGGTCTGTGACACAAGTCTGCTATTCCTCATAAGAAACTGAGGCAGGGAGGATATAAGCTTAAATCCTGCCTGAGCTACAGTGAGTTTAAGGCTGGTCCTAGCAACTTAGTGAAACACCATCTCAACAGGAAGCAAAAAGAAGGCTGGGGATATGGTTCAAAAGCTAAATATTCACCTAGACTGTGTAAGGCCTAGGTTCATTCCCTAATGCTGCTAAATAAATATGTATATGTATACATTAATTAATTAGGGGAGGAAGGAGAGAAAAAGAAAGGATGTGTACATATAAAACTGTCATAGTGAAACCTGATATTTTGTAAATCCAGAAAACATTTAAACACTAACATTTCAAAATTAGGATGTTACCAAAACAAAGAACTGCTTAGAATCACTGCTTTATAAATAGAAGGCTAATGGCCAATTCTACAAAACCTCATGGGTAAAATGTAATAAAATCTGTGATTAAAGTAAGAGACTGTAACCCCATTATTCTTTTGTTCAGATATATCTTTTATATGTGTTTCAAAATACATTTTTTTTGCTAACAGCATTTAAATAGTAGCTTATACTAAGTATTTTATCTTCTCTTTCTCACTTTGTAAATAAGGTTTTCAAATATTCAAATACACAAATGCTTACGCTGTACATGTATTTTTGATGAATTCTTATGTTACTTGTAGTTTTGATTATGTAAAGTTTTCAAACACATGATTATACCACCTGTGGTTTCATTTGTATTTATTTCACCAAATATCATTGCATTTAACCTCTAGTAGAGTTAAGTATTTGTGTAAACTATACAACTGGACGTTACTGCTCTCACCTTAGGAAGAATGTATCAAGTGTTCCCTCAGAAGTGAGATACTGGTTTTAGGCACAGAGGTTGGTAAACAAGCAAATGAATGCATATGGTGTGTGGTATAAAGCACCATGCCCACTCATGTGGAGACCAGAGCAGGAAGTTTGCACCGAAAACAGAAGTGAGGTCTCTTCTTCCACAGCTTTGTTCCTTTACCCTGAGACAGTCTCTGACTAACTGAAGCTTGCAGTTTGGGTCAGTTGGGGTTACTGGCACATGCAGTCAAGTGGTCAGTTGGGGTTCCAGCACATGCAGGCCATTATACCCAAGTCATGAACCCCTCCCTCAGTGACCACCAGGAGTCAGAGTTCATATGCAAAAGCAAAGAACCTTTACTACAAGAACGAGCTTGGAATCTCTGTCCATTCCAAAACAGCGGTTGGATCAGTGGGCCTCAAACTGAGTTGAGACAGTGTTCTGAAGAAGTAAAAGATGGGGGGTTAGGGGAATTTCAGATCCAGATGGGGGTAGAACGCCTGATTGGGCAGGAGTGAGGTAACAGAAGTTTTGTCAGACAGTGATTGGTCCTGGCACTGCTGCAAGGAAATAGATAACCTATATCCAATTTACGTAAGCTGTTTTTAGTTCTGGAACATCTAGTGCTTGTTTGTCTCAAACAACTGATTGGTCCCCGGCAGGTTAAGGCTTGTGGTTTTCCTGGCTATTGTAACGTGACGTGTGTAGTCCCAGTATTGTTAGTCTGCAGTATGTCCTGGCTGCACAGATGTTAACTTAGGCCTCTTCACAGCCATGTTTACTTTTTATGTGGGTGCTGGGGATTCTAACTCATGTCCTCATGCTTGCAAAACAAGCGCTCACCCACTGAATAGTCTCCTCAACCCAAGTTAAATGTATTTTATCATACATTCTGAGCTTGGTGGTGGCGGGCGCA
The DNA here is from genome assembly GCA_004026605.1 of Ondatra zibethicus. Lineage (NCBI taxonomy): Eukaryota > Metazoa > Chordata > Mammalia > Rodentia > Cricetidae > Ondatra > Ondatra zibethicus. Next base: position 24,449 of record PVIU01002425.1, read on the forward strand.
CACCTTTAATCCCAGTACCTGGAAGGCAAAGGCTGGCAGATCTCTGTGAGTTCAAGGCCAGCCTGGTCTACAGAGTGAACTCCAGGAAAGCCAGGCAGGGCTACAAAGAGAAATCCTGTCTCCAAAACAAAACAAAACAAAAGGTCCTTTGACTCCTACCTATTCTCTCAAAAGCTGTTCCGGTCAAAATAGGTGTTGACCTTTTGTCAGAACCATTTTCAGCACCCGTGAAGACGACCATTTTGATCCCCTCTGCCTTGGGTCTATTAACAAAGTAAATTAGGTTAAAAGAGTTTTATTACTGAGCCATTTTTAAATTTCTATTATAATACCCACATGGTCACAGCCTATTATTTTCTTAATGTGGCATCAATCTCTTGTTATCATCTTATCAAAGATTTAATTTAGTATTCACAAATTATGTCCATCTGAAATTTGTTCAGTGCTATCATTACCAGAGTTAGGGTATAAAATATATATGTAATACACAAAAAATGATGAAAGAGTCGTATAGATACGAGGCAAGCCCTATTCCACTGCGCTAAATCCCCAGCACAATTTCCTTTGATTTCATGTCAGACCCAAGTGGTCCTGAGGCAGAACAGCTTCAAGATATGGTAATTAGACAGCAGAACAAATCATTAAGGATCTAAGACGTCAACATCCTTTCATTTTCATTGTCATCAATGTTTTGGTTTTATCTGGAACAATTCTGAAAAATGTTACAAAAAAAAATACCCCTAATTATAAACACTCATCAAATTGGAAATACCAAGAAACAGGAGTGAAAATTTTCCAGAACCTTCATCAAAACTCCTCCTCAATCTCACCAATCATATGTCAATAATGGGCCAGACGTTTAAACATGACAGGAAAGGAGGATGGGATAATTTATGACTGGTTTAGAGTAATGAGAATTTACTCAAGTCCCATGATAGTGGGATAAGTACACATACATGCACACATACACACACACTTCTTCAAAAAGATTCTACCACAAGGACACAGTAATGAATAGTTTTTTGGTTAAGCTTTTAATTAAGGAAATTAGATAGCTAATCTTACATTAATTACATATTTTTAATCTTTAGCTACGACATACATCTGATTACAGAGCAAGGCTGGGTGTGGTGTTTAGATCCATCACAGCTCTTCCATCCCACAAGACAGGCAGATAGCATAATGGTTGAAAGCCTAGATTTTAAAGTTAGACTGACCAGTGTTTAAACATCCACTGCTTACTTGTTTGATCTTGGTCAATATATCCCCTCCTGAAACTCTAGATAGTACTATTTTTTTTTTAACTCATGCATGCAGCTGGAAGAAGTGAATGAAATAATGAAGGCAAAATGTTTCACATTTAACCCAGGCGTTGTAGGAATAGTAACTAAATATTAATATTATTAGCCTCTAACAAATTAAAATTCTAAGGATTGAAATTTTGTGACAACTGTAACATTTAGGTTTTAAAATGAAAAAAGTATTAACTCTACCCTCCCAGGTTTTATTTTTAAAATGTACTAAGGACTCTAGAAAACATCTTATTGGGTGAGGTTATCCAGACCCAGAAAGACAAATATATTATGTACTCACCTATAAGTGGAAAAACCAGCCTACAAATCACAACCCCAGAGAACCTAGACAACAAAGAGGACCCTAAGAGAGACATCCATGGATCTAGTCTACATGGGAAGTAAAAAAAGACAAGATCTCCTAAGTACACAGGGAGCATGGGACCATGGGAGACAGTAAGGAGGGAGGGGAGCAGAGAAAAATATAAAGCTCAATAAAAAAAAATAATACACACACACACACACACACACACACACACACACTGAGGATGACTTGGCATAATGAGGAGCTAATTCTGTCTCTGTCACAGGTAATCATCTTCCATTTACAACTTAATATTTCCAACATTCCATTAAGTTTACAAATACAAACCAAAAATTACGAACCCAAATTCCTCCCTCAAACCATGCTGCTTTTCTTTCTGAAGTTAGTAGCATCAGTTTCTATCTACACAAATGTCAAAATGACTCCTCATGAGCTGGAGAGATGGCTCAGCAGCTAAGAGCACTGACTGCTCTTCCAAAGGACCCAGGTTCAATTCCCACCATCCACCTGGCAGCTCACACTGTCTGTAACTCCAGATCAAGATCTGACACCCTCACACCAACATACAAGCAGGCAAAACATCAATGCACATAAAATAAAATTACTAAATTTTTAAAAAGAAAAAGAAAGCCTTGTTTCTTAAAAAACTCCTTTCATGGGCTCTCATCAGTAATTGTATCCTGCCCAATCACCGCTGCTGAACTTTAGCTGTGGTGCAGATGTTTCTAGTTGATTTTGCTGGGATTTTTTCTTTTCCATTTAGAGACAGGGTTTCCCTTTGTTGGCTAAGCTGGGCTAGACAGAACTCACTAACTGTCCTTAGCTCATGTTACTGTCAAACTGCTGGCAATCCCCACCACACTGGGATCACATGTGTGCACTGCTGATACTACCTTACTATAATACGTATACTACTGCATTCTAGTTCATTTGCCTCCACCCTCAACTCTGCTTTAATCTGTATTATATTGACTATCAGGTCACAAAATAGACATTAAGTATGTTTGCTGCTTAAAATATCCCACAAATCTCAACCACCTCTCATAAAAACACAACACTTTTAGCTTCTGTGTAAAACTCTGCCACACTCTGACCACAACCTACATGTTTAGCTTCTTATTCCTCACACCATGGGATACAATGTATTTTAACCTCCTATACAGTAGTTCACTCTTTTCCAAGACACTTGCCACACAGCCATCTCTGTATTCACAAACATCCCTCTACTTTGGCTACCAAAATAATTCCGCTTTGGTTCATACTGGACCCTTAAAGCCAATAATTATTAATCTTCCTTCACAATCCAGCTCAAAGTATCTCTTTGACAGCTTGTCTCATTCCCTTGTCAGCAGTTCCCTCACTGGGGCCAGGAATGTCCTGCTCCTAATAGAGTATTATACACAATTCTGTCCTAGTACTCAGCATAGTCTGGGATTGCTCATCTACAAGACCAGATACAGAAAGTGTTCAGAGCTGCCTTTGCCTTTTGGGCACCTCTGCTATTCTGGTATAACCATTACAAGATCAAATAAGGAGACAGTGGAACAACAGATTTCAGAGGAGTAGTGATGAAGGGAATGGGGAAGAGGAAAAAAATACATGAGCAAACAAAATGACGACAAACACTCAGATGAAAGGAAGGCCCATAATACTGTCATAATCCATATATATCTAATGTTTTGGAATACTTATTCAAAATTTTTTATTAAAATGATTAAATTAAGACCATGTATTTTCCTTCCTTTTTTTCTGGTGTTTTTTTAAGACAAGGTTTCACTGTGAAGCTCTGGGTATCCTGAAATTCAGTCTGTAGACCAGGCTGGACTCAGACTCAGAGTTCTACCTGCTTCTGCCTTCTAAATGCTGGTATTAAAGGCATGCACCACCACCACTCAGCAAATCCATATTTTTTCCTATCATGCAAATATAAACGTTAGAGACAGCAAAAAAGAAAACCTAAATTATTACCCTACATCCACAAAAGATAAAATTAAGATGCAAATGTTGTAATGTAGTTATCATTTTAGCCATTATATGGCAAAGGACCATACTACTAATAAAAATAGCACAAATGAAGGAGAATTCACACAAATATTGTTTATGGCATCGTTCACTTTATTGGAAGACATGGAAAAAATGACATGAAAAGAGCAGTAACAAAAACCAGAAACTATGGGCTGGAAACTGGCTCTTATGAACCTGGGTTCAATTCCCAGCACAACATGGTGGCTCACAACTGTCTATAACTACAGTTCCGGGCAAGCTGATGCTCTCTTCTGACCTCTATGGGTACCAGGCACACAGGTGGTGCACAGATAGATACACATGCAAACAAAACACTCATATACTTAAAATGAAATAATAAATAGATCTTTAAAAGGCACAAAATATTTAATCGTGTTTAACCTCTCCCAATTCTCTGCTAGCAATCTCTATCTCTTCAAATAGTCTATAAAAGTATAAACAAAAAGTGTACTCCTTCAAGGATAACGAAAACAAAAATCAAAACAAGAAAATAGAAAAATTCTCAGCTTTATTGACCAGCAAAAATTAGCTAAAACAAATTGCCTCTTAAACTCATAGAAAAAAGTTATTTTTAACAATTTACCCAAAAATAACTTGGTCAACTCTTAAAATCTCTGAGAAAGTGGATATATTAGCATTACTTTGGTTCCAAAAATTCCAGTGACATAATCCTTGTAAGCCATCTATATAAAGCATTATGGGAGAAGGGCTGTTTCTCCAGGGTAGAGTACTTGCCTGGCCCTCACAAGGCCCAAGCACTACAAATAATAATATTAATAGATTTCAGAAAAGTAGATTTAAAAGTACAGGATACTAGTCATCACTATGTAAATCTGAACCAAAGGGAAAAGTTAAATAATTTCCTTTTGACCAACTTGCATAATTATTCAGTTAGAGTATAACAAATAATTAGATATACAAGTCTTCCACTGTATATACAACATGGTGTTAATGAGGGAAACAGCATGAAGTTTACATTCTTCTAGGAGAGACATATGACGACTCCAAAACAATGACAAAAGGCTTTTTTAGAAAGGGCAGCACAGTAAACAATGAAGCAGTGCAGTGGCTCTTCACCTCAGAGGCACATGTAAAGACCACAGTCATGTCATCGCTACTCAAAACAGATAAGGAACACAATGCAGTTCACTGACTTAAACTGCAGCGTAAGATTTAAAGAAAGCTGGATCTCACACATCCTAATAAAGAGCTGGCACATAACACTTCCAATGCCTGCATTTATGTTTCACAGTCATGTCCAAACACAAATATACAATGATCTGGGCATTAAAATGCTTAAAGCAGAGCTGGGCGGTGGTGGTGCACACCTTTAATTCCAGCACTTGGGAAGCAGAGACAGGCGGGTTGCACTGAGATCGAGGCCAGCCTGGTCTACAAAATGAGTTCCCGGGCAACCAGGGCTGTTATACAGAGAAACCCTGTCTCGAAAAAAATAAAAAAAAAAAAATTTAAAACAGGGCTGGGAAGGTGGTTTGCTGCACAAGCGAGAGAAGCCTGAATTTTAATCCCAGCACCTATGTAAATGGCCAGGTGTAATTGTGCCTAGATCTGTAATCCCAGGAGTCTCCTGGCTGGCAGCCTAGTTCCAGGTTCAATGAGGAACAATGCACTATGGGAATAAGACAGAGTGATAGAAAACACTAGATGTTCTCTGTCCTCTGCACTTGTGTACACACTGTGGGTGCACACATACACAATAATTAAAAAACGTTAAAAATATATTTTTGTTTCCTCACTCCCTCTTTTTCCACCCATCCCCTGGATCCAACCCACCTGATTAACTCTCCCAAGCACAAGGCTTACAGACAGTACCACCACGCCTGGTTTAAATCCTAAAACCATCTCCTATGGCCAGGCTATCTAAGTTCAATGAGAAGAATATTTCATCATGGAGTGATTGTGACTATAATGGTCATTCAACTGGTGCATCTTCATAATTATTACACTATAATAACTATTGTGTTCTTAACATATAAGTACATTTACAAAAGTTATCTTTCTTCTTTATAAAATTAAGGGACTCACTAGTGATCAAGCCTAATTTTCTAATCAGACATGATAGCCCACACTTGGAATGGAGAAATTAGGGCCACTACAAAGTCCCAGCCATCCTGGGTTATATAGTGAGAACCTGCCTATAGACATAGACACACACAGACAGACAGACTCAAACAAAAATGTTAATTTTCTCTCCTTTAGGAAATAATCAAGAATACATGAAATAGTTTCCTTTAACTTGTAAATTGTTGTAGGAGGCCACTTGTTTGTTCCCGGCTGCTCAGCCCCGAAATAATTGCTCAGAAACCATATTATTTGCAATAATGTTTGGCCAATACCTTAAGCAAATTTCTGGCCAACTCATACATCTGAATTTAACCCATCTCCATGAATCTGTGTATTGCCACGTGGCTGTGGCTTACCAGATAAAGTTCCAGCATCTGTCTCTGGTGGGGCTGCATGCCTTCTCTGACTCCACCTCCTTTCTCCCAGCATTCAGTTTAGTTTTCCCTGCCTAGCTCTACTCTACCCTATCACAGGCCTAAGACAGTTTCTTTCTCAAGCAATGGTATTCACAGCCTACATAGGGGAATCTCACATCAGTAAATAACTATAACTCAAGTAGGGCAGTAATATTTATTTGAAAATACATAGAAAATTTGAAATATACATTTTGGTAAATGATTCCATTTTAAGCACAGAAGTTGCAATTAATAGGATTTTGTGCTGAACTTAATATTTTGACTTAATATTACTAGATTTAGAAGTTTCTCCATGGGTGAACAACATGGCTCAGCAGGTAGAGACACTAGCTACCATGCCTGAGATGATCCCTGGGACCCATATAACTAAAGGAAAGAACCAACAACTTAGACAGGCTGCATCTGACATCAACATACCTGCTGTGATACATATGCCGATAGATAGATAGATAGATAGATAGATAGATAGATAGATAGATAGATAGATAGATAGATAGATAGATATACAAACAAAATGAATATATCTAACTTGAAACATATTAAGGGAAGTTTCTCTAGCAGAGTATGGTGGTCAATACCAGAATTTTAGCAGTTGGGATGTAGAAGTAGGAGGGTCATGAGTCCAAGGCCATCTTCAGCTATAGAGCAAGTTCAAAGCCAGCCTGGCCTACATGCGACCCCTGTACCAAAATAAATAAAAAAGTAAGAATAAAAGAACAAAACCAAGAAGGAGTAGCAGTACCAACAGGAGAGACAGCTCAGTGGCTGAGAGCTTTGGCTGCTCTTAAAGAGGACACAGGTTTTATTCCCGGCACCCACACAATAACAAACAACCATCTATAACTCTAGTGCCAGAGGATCCAATGCCATTTTCTGGTGTCTATAAGCACTAGGCAAGTATGTGGTACAGACATATATAAAGACAAAACAACCATACACATAAAAATTTATTTTAAAAAACAGAAAGGAGGAAGTTGTTTCTCACATCAGGGGTAGAGCTCAGTGCTAGAACTTGGTGGCTTCAGTTTAACTGCCAATACCTGAAAAATGGTTTCTCTGGGGAGTATTCATCCATGAGGCCAGCACTTGAGAGCAGGAGGCAAGAAGATAAAAGAGTCTATGATAAACCTGGGCTTCCCAGTGAGACCATGGAGGTCTATGTACACACATGTACACACACACACACACACACACACACACACACACGCACGCACAACCTGCTTAAGTTTGTTTCCACCGTCAAAACAAAGTATCAGAAGCATTGTCTTAAAGATTCTCTAACATGTTAATTACGGCCCTTACTGGTTTTGACACAGAAATGAATTGAAACTTATGGTATTTGAATACTTCCTTCTGCAGAATTCATCTGTGCCCCCCAAATAATATGTTCAAATAATTCTAGGTCTTCCACACTTTAAAACTATACTATTAATCATGTCATAGGTAAAACAGGTAAAGAGCACCATCTGGTGGCTATCACCTTTGTTTTCCATATTGACCTTGTAAGTATTTCTTTAAAAAAACAAAACTGTGCAACAAGAGGAAATAACAAAATATTACAAATGAATAATAAAATGAAATCAAGTTAGCAAGAAAAACTACACTTGACAACTGAATCAAGATTATGGCACTGTTTTAACTACTAAGAAGTTAACCACTATTATAATGCCGTAAGACTAAAATTACCACAGAACATAGCCTGTGCTCTTCAATAAATTCTAAATAGCAATTTTAATACTAAATTAAATTTGAAGAGAACGAAATATGAGCAAACTTTATCAGAAAAGACAGAAGTATCTATTACTTTTTTGGTTTAAGTTTTATATAAATATATTTAAATAAATATAAATTATACTTATAAATATGCTTATATGTTGTGTTATATATAAGTATGCCTAGACGAGGCACTGAATGTTTTATTTTCTACTGAGAACCTTTCAGATAGTGCAATTTTCTCTTTAATTTTTCCCTTTTTTCCTGTGAAAGAATTAAATATCAATTTGCATAAAAAATTTTGTTTTTAAAAAAATTCTGATCCCTCACTTTTACCTTTACACAAAAGATTAAAATAAACTCCAAATCTGTCCCTTGTACTAAAATGGCATTTTTTAAATTGAAAAACCATTTTTTTCACAATATATTTTGATCATGTTTTCCCCTCCACCAATTTCTCCCCAATCTTTTCCACTATTACCTCCCAACCCACCAAATTTTCTCTTAAAAAAAAAGAGATCAATAAGACAAAAAAAAAAGTGCCAAAACAAAACAAAATGAAATGAAACAAAAAGTCCACAAAAATACTACTCAGTTTATGTTTTGTTGATCAACAAACAATTCCTCGACATGGGGCCTGCCCTGTAGTGTGGTTGATGTGTCCACTCCACTGGAGAACTGACTGACCCTTCCCCAGAGGCTGTCAACTGCAGAGAGCGTCGTGTTAGCAGTGAGAGCCCTGTCCCTTCCCTCTCAGGGCTGGACCCTGTACAGATCCCGTACACACTGCCAGTGTCTTGTGTCTGTGTGTGCCATCCGTCCTGTTGTGTCTGGAGTCATCCACCACCTTCTCTTCAGCACAAATTCCTGATCCATGAGGGGAGGGGTTTGGTTTACTACTAACTATTCCCAAGTCTAGTCTCTTACTTGCTGTGTGTTGTCCAGTTGTGGATCTCTGTGTTAAGTCCCATTTACTGCAGGAGGAAGCTCTCTGATAGGGGTGCAGCAAATCCCACTACTTTTGAGAGTTTCAATACCTAAAATGTTTATGCTCTTATCCACTATACAGACATACACACACATATACAGACACACACACATATACAGACACACACACAGCCTTGCATAGGCTAGGTAAGCGCTCAAAAATCACTGAGCTACATTCAAAGCCCAGAACAACGTATTTAAGAGAAGAAAAAATATCTGATTAGAGAATCTTAAAATTCATTTTTAAATAGCTGGAACTCAAAAGAGCAGTTACAGTAACTGTGTAAACTTGATTACCAACACAAAGAGGTTGCTAAAGTTAGAAGTACTTATAAACAAGGTTGATTCAAATATTGTGGGAAAAGTTTTTTTGTTCTCTACTAAAAAAGTATAAAGAGAGCAACATTTAAGTATACCAAAGTGAAGGATTTACATCACTTGTGATATTTAGGCAATATTTTTAATTTCTTCTTAAAACAATTTCTAACACAAAACAATTTCAAGAATAACATAAGTTAATGCATTATTGCATGTTATATTGGGGGACCTTTGCTGTGGGAAGTATTTTTGTAATGGTAAACATTAAGAAACAAAACAACAAAAAAAAGGGGGGACTTGAGGGATGACTCCATGTTCAAAATGTCACATGAAACTGATTAAGTATTAACTAAAGCTTCAAGGAAAGGTCCCAATCTAGTCTACATAATATCTTAATTGTTGTTACATTACTGAAAAATCAAGCTGCAGTATTAGTACAGTTCTACAGAGGGAGCTAGCACCAAAGAATAAACTGATAATAAAACAAACTTCAAGTCCCGGTCTGGGGAGGTCACAGATCTCCAGCCATTGATGAGAGCTAGGATTATCCTCTAAAGGTCCGTCTCAGTGCCTCACTCAAAGGAGCACACGCAGTGTGCATGTGGTAGCATTCCATTCACAAGAAGACAACATGAAGTCATTAACTGCCTTTATAACTGGCAGTGGTTTAGTTCGGTTTTGTTTTTCAATTACTTAATAAGATGTTCTTTTAAAAGACATAATCTCTTCAGTCTATGGAAAACAAGTCTACATAACTTACCTTAAGCATCAAAAACTGAACAGCCGTGTACTTGAAGTTCCCATGGGGAGATGGGTAATGAGTACCTCATGTTTTAGTATGAAGCAAATGCATACAAATCTCAAGGAAGTGTCAGTGTAAGATTTTTAGCACAAATATATATATTGAATTTTATTAGAAGCTTAGCACTGTGTTTTTTAATTAATGATTACTTTTGTGTGAATAAAGAAAGACGGTGTGATCATTAGTTCAATAACAATGCTATTGATGATAATGATGTTGATGGCTACAATATACCATCTCTTAGGAAAACCTAAGAGAAGGGAGAATGAATGTGCTTGGTTTCCCATCCTAGAGAACATGGTACTTAAAGAAAAATACAAGTTACTCATGCAACATTAATTTCATGGGGCTGGAGAAAGATGGTTCAGCAGTTCAGCACACTGGCTAATCTTCCAAAAGAACTAGATTCAATTCCCAGCACCCATACAGTGGTTCACAATCATCTGTAACACCAGTTTCAGCAGATCCAAATTCCTTTTCTGGCCTCCACAAGCACCAGGCATGAACTTGGTACATAGACAGATGCAGGCAGTACACCCACGCACATAATAAGTACCTAAATTTTTTTAAGACTACTGAAATAATAAAATTTTACACTACTGCTACTGCTACTAACACATGTACTTGGGGTAGAAGATTTTTTATGAATTTATTACATTCTGCTACCTAGTTTGGGTATCAGGCTTTTTATTCTAGGGCCACCAACCAGCTCCCAAAATCATGACACAGAGACGTCTTATTAGTTATAAATTCCCGGCCTAGCATGGACTCATTTCCGGCTTTTTTTTCTTTAACTTAAATTAACCGGTTTCTCTTTATCTACCCTTTACCTTGGGTTTTTACCTTTATTTCTGTATGTCCTCCTCTGTGGCTGCTAGCTGGCCCTGGGTGTCTCCCTTTCTTTCTCCCGCATTTGCTCCTCCTTCTCTCTTATTTATTCTCTCTGCCCACTAGCCCCACCTATCCTTTCTCTGCTTAGCTATTGGCCTTTCATCTTTTCATTAGATCAAATAGGCGAAACAGCATCACATCTTTTCATAATTAAACAAATGCAGCAAAAACGAATGCAACACATCCTTACATTGTTAACAAAGCAGCAGAAAGAAATGTAACATACCTTCACATAGTTAAAGTAATATTCTGCAACATAAACAAATGAAACACATCTTTGCCTAGTTAAATATCCTACAACAGGGTTCAGTCACACATACAGTTTATGCATGCACCAATTCTGGTCTATCAGGACACAACAGCATTGTAAGTTGAAGGTATTCTATTGTCAGGAAAAATTAGGGAAATCGATTGGCTTCTTGATGGAAGTGAATTTTTTTGTTTTGCTTTTTAAGGAAGAGATAATGCTATTAGCACAGGCTGGTCATAAGCTAAGAATCCTCCTGCATCAGCCTCTTCAAATTTGGAGAACTAGGGAAGTTAAAGGTCCAAAGTTCAGAGAAAAACACTAAACAGCCCTATGTAGGTTAATGTGCACATCTTTAATCCCAGCACTCAGGAGGAAGAGGTAGGAAGATCTCTGTGAGTTCAAGGCCAACATGATCTACAGAGCTAGTTCTAAGACAGCCAAGGATATACAAAGAAACTCTCTCTTCAAGGAAAAAAAAGTCAAATCTTTTAAAGAATTGTGTAAGTATGCCTAACTGCTGACCTAACCAGTACAGGGAATCAGTGTGTTTTTAGCAATTTGACCCTTCCTCCTCTGAATTTTCAGTGCAGTATCTGATAATACACACCTAAGGACAGTTGAGAAATCTGGGTTATTTTACCTTTTGCATTTAACAATTTCTTTGTAAAATGGTAATAATTACACCTTATCTATTGGGGTAGGATGGGGAGATGCTCTGCTGTTAAGAGCTCTGGTTGCACTTGTAAGAAGACCTAAGTTCAGTTCCCAGTACCCAGGTGACTGCTCACAATAGCAAACTCCAGTTCTGGGGGATCTGACACCCTCTACTGGCTTCTGGAGGTATTGCATACATGTGGTATACACATAAGTAGAGGATAAATTCATATAGATATAGATATTGATGAAGTAACTCTTCTTTTAAAGGGATTTAAATTTAATGAAGCTGAGACAAAACTATATACATTAAAAATTTAAATATGCAAGGGCTGGAAGATGGGCCAGGGGTTAAGAACATTGGCTGCTCTTCCAGAGGATCCAGGTTCAATTCCAAGAACCCACATGGCAGCTCAAAACTGTAACTACAGTTCTAAGGATTCAATATCCTCACTTAGACATACATGCAGACAAAATACCAATGCACATAAAAATAAATAAATTTTAAAAACAATAAAAAATACGTAAATGTATAAAAGTATGCTTGTAGGTATGTGCACATGGTGATGTTCAGAGGTTTATGTAGCCCAGGCTGACCTGGAACACACAATCCTCCTGCCTTGGACTCCTGAGTACTGAGAGCCTTTTGCACAGACTTTAAAAAGTTGTCTCTCAAACAACACTTTGGTTTTGATTAATGATTTGCTATTATTACCCCTATTTTCACTTACTTAGTAATCCCTTTAGATATAGCTTCTTGGATCCCAACATTAAATTTATAAGAAAAGATTAGATCATTTGTGGAAAATGCTTAAGACTTAAATGACCTCACTTGATGTTAGTCTGGGATCCATAAAGAAGGCATCTGATGAAATCATCAAGAATGGACCAAAGGAATCTAACTAACACAGGTTGAGTATTTATTCCCAGAGTAGCAGCTTCATAAGAATCAACCACCCAAAGGAGCTTTTCAAAGACTAATTTAAAAAGCAATACAGCAAAAATTAAGACTACATAGAAATTCAATTTTAAAATACTATTCTGGGCCTTCTGGGATGTAGTTCAGTGTTAAGAGTATTTGCTTGTACCATAAGGCCAGGTTTGGTCCACACCATTGGAAACAAACATATAAACAAACAACATACATGAATAAATATCTCTTACATAAAGGCTAAATTTCCCAATTAAGTTACATGCACAGAATGAAAAACTTAAGATGGAAAATGTCTGGCACGGTCTGGAGAAAGGAGAACAAGGCAAACAAAGACGCCAGTGATGAGGCCCTAAGTCAGATACTCAAGGAAACGAAAAACACAAAAGAGGCTCGGTATTATTTCACATAAAATACAGATACAAAGTATAGAGTATAACGCAATTCAATTATGAGTCTACCATCTCATAAGCATAAAAGATTTCTGCATGAATCTGACATAAACCTTTTTATTTTTGCCTCACCTTTGAAGAATTTTAGGCATCTTTAATTTGGAAGCCAAACATACACAATATTTGGTGGATTTTCTGCAACCCACATAGTATTGGTTCTAAGTCTAAGGTGATTTCTAAAATCACAAATTGGTCCTGTGATATTAATTTAGGCAGCAAGATATTATGTTCATTCTTATCGGTTACTAAAGCTAATACTAACCATCTTTTAGAATTACTGTCTAAGGGCATGAAGAACTGACTCAGCAGATAAGAATACCTGATGTTCGTGCAGAGGATTGGGAATTGGTTTCCAGCACCCACAGGGCAGCTCATAACCATCTGTAACTCCAGGTCCAGAGAACCTGAGATCCCTGTCTAGCCTCCACAGGGACCTTGCACATATGTGGCGCACATACTAGTAAAATACTCATACACACAAAATAAAATCTTGAAAAATAAATAAATAAAATTACTGTATGTTTAGGGAGCTTTTTGATGCAATCCCCACCCTCCCCCTCCCTAAAAAAACAAACAAACAAACAAACAAAGCATTTCAGTGGGAATCAGGAGACCAGTTTCTGGTTCAGCATTGTCATTAAATGGGTATATTAACCTCTAACAGGTCACTTTTATTAAAATGACTCATCATATTCATGACAAAATGAGTTATTAGGCTTTACCTTAGTATCTGTCTTAAAGAGTCAAGCAAATAGATCTAAGTCCCTTTAAGAGATATTTCCCCTGCCTTGTAGAGTATAGCAAAGTAGAGGGGGAAAAAAAAAAACAGCTATCAACTTTAGTCTATCGCTATTAAGTAGTACAGATAAGTTTTCAGTAATAACTTTAGCAACTATTAACTTTTCTTACATGAATCTTCATGATCAAATCTCAATACACTATTCATATTCAAAGCAATATAAAATTTATATATTTATAAGATAAATATATTTGTGTAAAGATGGTTCTATATTCTACATTGCAGATCTGTGCAAAAATAAGAAAAACTAGTAAATCTCTATTTACAAATGAAGTTAGTATCCTTCACTTTTTTCAGTAACTTTATTAAGATAGGATAAATATACAAAAAAACTATACAGAATTTTTGGATGGTGACTAGTACGATAATATGGCATGGATATAAAATGCAACTGCCCGGCCCCTGGCATTTGTGGCATTTGTTGAAGGCTTGATCCCTAATGAAATGTTCAAAAATGAGACTTTTGGATCATGAATGAATCACAGGAACTCTATCTTAATCCAAGGACTACCCTACTTTACTTACTGGGTTAAGACTTTAACAGCATTACTGAGAGGTGATAAAAGTAGGAAGATGTGGGACCTTGTTGGGGGTGGTATGTCCGTAAAATTAATAACATTCCTAGCAAGTGTCCTTTCTCACTCTCTCCTTCCCTTTTGCTGACCTCTCTCTCCTATCTCCCCCTGAATCTCCTGCTGGCTTCCCAGAACAGCTTTCCTCTACTGCAGCCTTATGCCACGTTGTGCCACAGTCCCACAGGAGTGAAACCAAGCCACCCGGACTGAAGTCTGAGTCTGTGAACCAAAACAAACCATTCTCTCCTTAAGTTTGTTCTCAGGGTACCTTTTCATAGACGTGCTGTACTCATACACAATAACTGGTGCAAGCAGAGAAAAAGCACTATTGATTTAAACAATGTGACATTTTTCTTATTTTAGGCTATTCCATTTATAAAACTAAGATTGCAATGAAGAAAAAAAAAACCATAGAAAACTAATAACCAATTTCATTATGGAATTATCCACAGAGCCAAGCATAAACCCCACAGTTTAGATTAATCACATCACAACTGTAACTATTCTATTTCCCTAGCTTAAAGTTATCCCCTAGAGCAGAGTATTCAGCGTGTAGAAACAAGGAAAATCATTCTGCTTAGAGAAACAAATGTCACTGCTGGGCAATTTTTTCCCCTTTGTGACAAGTGGGTTTTCCAGGAAGAGGTTGGGGAGGGTGTCCATGAAGCAAGAGTGACTGTTTATGGAATCTGATTCATCAGATTTTGGGAATTAAGACTATTTTTAATAAAAAAACATAGTTATTCCATATAAAGCAATACCAACTATCAGTATACTGACAGCTCTTTTGTACACACTGCATCAGGGCACACTGTAGGTACATGAGTAATATGATAGCATCCACAGGTTTTCCTTTAACAATATCATAATGAACTGATTATTTTGAATATAACAATCAATAATAGTGTTTTATGACAACAATATGTGCATCATAATTAGATAATTATATTTTGGGTTTTTATTTTCATGTATGTTTATACAAGCATGTGTGTACATATGTACTTTACATGTATGTTAACTGCAAGTGTATATATACCACAGCAAATATGTGGAGGTCAGAGGACAACCTCAGGTGAAGGCCATCATGTCCCATCTTATTTTAAGCAGAGTCTCTCTTTGGGTTTGCCACTGAGCAGAACAATCTTACTGCCCCACAAGCTTTGGGGAACTCGTCCCTCTACATCTTACCAAAACACTGGGGCTACAAGTACACAAGGCACTTGTCTTCATGTGTTCTCAGGAGTCACACCCAGGTGCTCATGCTGGCTCAGCAAGCTCTTAACTCACTGGGCTGTCTTCTTAGCAATGAAATTTGCTTTATATCTATATCTCACATATTTTAAAAGTCTTAGTCTTGAGCACAAAAGGATTTGAGCCTTTTAAGAAATATAAAATATTCATAATTATAGGACATATTAAAATTCAACAGTCCAAAACATGCTCACAATGTGCAATGACCAAACCAGAGTGATTTGCATTTCTACCTTCTCAGTGAGAATTCTGACTATTTCAATTTTGAAGACAAAAATGAGATTATTTATGAACATCTTTCATGAAGAGCTGATAATGAATTTTAATACAAGATTCTATTCACATTCAATTGGGAGTCTTTGTTAGGGCAGAGGTCAAAAAAAACTACATGATAGAAAATAGACAGTCACAGAACTGCCAATACTAACCAATAAAGAACAGATAAACTATTCAGATAAAAATGTCATACTATCCAGGATAGCCGGGGCTACACAAAGAAACCCTGTCTAAACCAATGCTAATCAATAATAAAAAGGGAATTAAGTGATGCATGCAACAATAGTGATCTACCTCAAAACAAACTGACAGCCAGGCATAGCACTCAAGAGGCAGAGGCAGGTGGATATCTGTGAGTTTAGGGCCAGCCTGGTAGTATGCAAGGAGAGTTCCAAGACAGCCAGGGCAACATAGTAAAAGTCTATGCCAAAACAGGGAGACAGGGGAGAAGAAAAAGAAACAAAGAAGGGAAATTGAAAAAGACCTTATTAAAAATCTAAGTCACACCTATGATTTCACTTATTCAAAATTTTAACATTTTTTATTTTTAGAAGAGGCCAGGCGATGGTAGTGCATGCCTTTAATTCCAGCACTCGAGAGGCAGAGGCAGGTGGATCTCTGTGAGTTGGAGGTCACCCTGGTCTGCAGAGCAAGTTTCAGGACAATTAGGGCTGTTACACAGGGCTAACCACGTCTCAAAAAGACCCAAAAAAAAAAAAAATCTCTTAACTATTAGAGGGATGTATTCTAATATCTGAAACTTACTTTGAAATAAATACAAAAATAAAAACATAGACAAATTAATTAATGAAATGAAGACAAAATATGAAAGTGATAAAAAGTACAATAAAATCCTAATGAGGAAATCCAAAGGTGAGTATGTGGGTGAATTTATACTATATGCTTAATATTTCCATAGTTATATTTTTATGTATCAAGTAAAATTGAATGTTAGAAATTATTTTTCATAATAAATTGCAGAAAAAATCATTAGTCAAGCTCTAAACATGGAGGTGAACTATATCTTGGACAGCTCACAAACTTTTAAATAAATGTTAAAACAAACTGAATAGCAGATGATTAAAATGTTACATAGCAACAGTACATACTGCGTATATGCTGTGTATACAAATGAAGACCAAATTAAGTAAATCAAGATGTATCTGAGTTAGATATGAACATAAAATGGCTACAGGGTGTTGTGGCTCTCTTCTTTAATCCATAATTCCAGTACCTGGCAGGCAAGAGGGTTACCCTGAGTACAAAAGCCGTCAGGGTACATAGCGATAACTAGTTAGTTAATTAATTAAAATGTTTAAATTAAAGTGCATCTAATATACGAAGAAAATTTTCAAGGTATTTTGGAGAATCAATAATTATAAATGGGATAGAGACTTAATTAATATGCAGAGTAAGTAATAAGGTATAACCTAAGGATATAATTAGATTTCAAGTCCTCTAATTCTTCCTTTTACAGTATTGATGTTGGCTGTTTATATAATATTAAATATTACCAGCATTTACTTACTGAGCAATGGAGAAAAATCGACCAGCTAAAACAAAATAGAACCATATAAAATGTTTAAAGCTTCCGTCTTTAGACAATTCTATTTAAAAGACTGATATAAGTTTCAAACTTCCCAAACAGATTATTTGTAACTAAAATACTGACAGTCCATGCCAGGTGGCAATCTTTAAAATACCACCTTCCAGTAGGAAAATGTCAGAGAAAATATCCCAGCATTCCATGGCATTTCTCAAAAGTTAAAAAAAAGAAGAAGTCTACAAGAAATACACTAAAAATTTAAAAGTGTTCATCTTTCAAGCTTTGTGTTTGAAGTACTTTACTTATTCTAAACAATAGGCAGGTGTTTACTTTTGTATAAAGCTATAAAAGAAATAAAATCATGTTTCTTCATCTTTAGCAAGTGCTAGAAAAAGCGCCTGAATAAAACTACAAAATTAACCATGAATTTCATGTTTTATCCAAGGAAAGAAAAAGAAATAATGTATTTCCAAACATACATGTAATCTGGAAAATCAAATACAGTGTGACATATTTTAATGGGTATCACAAACAATTATCCCGAGGTTCATTTGATATAACACAAATGATACAGTACAAATTACCCTAATCCACTATGATTACAGCCATAGTGTGTGTGTAATTTTTAAATCAAGTGGCTTACATACATTTATTTCATAGAGCATGTACAAACTGAGGTTTAATGAACTTACAATTCCTTGTGCTTGTCTTCAGCCAAGATCTGATCATTTGGCTTCAGAGAATACCTGCAACACAGAAACAACACACTGGTCAGATAATCATACAAACATATTTGCCTCAAGATTCATTTGACTGTATGTCCTCCAATCAAACTGGAGTGTACAATCTGTGGGGTTCTGAGCACTAGAACACGGTGTAAGTGTCCGCCATAACTGACAAAACATCAACAATGTCCAAGCAGCTGGCTCTTTACTATATTAGTCACTGCCTCTGACACCTCCCCAGGGCAGGCTTGGAGACATCAATCTGACCGTGTACTGAAACACAACATCTTTGGTACTCCTCTGCAGTGAATCACATGTAGCAGTACTCTCTTCAGTTTCAAATTCAACTACTAAGTCCAGTGTTAAAGTTTTTAAAGCTCACAAAAATTTACCATGTACTGGTATGAGAAGTCCTTTTATATATGTGTTGCTTTTATTGGTTAATGAATAAAGAAACTGTGTTGGCCGTAATGGGGCAGGAGAACTAAACTGAATGCTGGGAGAAGAGTGGAGTCAAGAAGAAGTCATGTAGCAGCCAGAGGAGAAAGAGGTGAGCCACCAGATGTAGGCCATGAGTCTTGTAGTAAAATATAAAATAATAGAAATGGGTTAATTTAAGATACAAGAGCTAGCTAGCAATATGCTTTAAGTGATTGGCCAAGCAGTGATTTAAATAATATATATTTTGTTTGATTATTTCAAGTCAGGGTGGTCGGGAAATGAACAAGCAGCCTCCCCCAACAATGCACCAAGCTATGTACTAAATAAGAGTGGCATAAGTTTTCATACCTACCCCCATTGCTCCCCAAACACATATATCCACATACATGCTAAGCAAGTGCCCACTTTTCCCCTTTCACTATCACAAAGGTTCTCACTGAGTTGCCTAGGCTAGCCTTAAACCTACTGTGTAGCCCAGGCAAACCTGGAACTTGAAGCACTCTTGTCTCAGCCTCCTGAGAACCTAGAATTATGAGCCTTCCCCCACCAGGCCTGGCTGATGGTTTTTGTTGCTGTTGTTAGTAATGTGGGTGGGGAGCTGTTAAATGTACATATGTGCCTGAGTGTGCATGCCTGTACACACATTAAGTGGCCAGGGGAGAGTACCAACTATCTTCCTCTATTATTCTCTATCCTATTCCTTTGAGGCATGGACTATCCCTGAACCTGGAGGTTTTCGGCTAGACTGACAGCAAGCGTATCCCAGAGATCCTCCTATCTGCAGTACCCACAGTGCTGGCTTTATAAGTGGTCATGAGATTAAAGTCAGCTTATTATCTAGGTACAATGATCAAAAAATCAGGTCCTCATATTTGCACAGTGAGCAATCCACCACTGACCAGGAATTTTCAACTCAGCCATTTGCTGACCACAGACAGGAGCCTCACTCCTTTATCTTGGTTTTCCTATCAACAAAACCATAGATTGCTATAAATGTTATAACAGGCATCTTTCATTTGTACTAGTGAAGATAAAAAGGCTTTTCTTCTGAAGTCTTCACAGAAACAGACAACCAACAACTTCCAGGTTATCAACTCCACTGTTCAAGCCTGTTATGTTTTATGTTTTCTCTATCTCCATAACAAGGGAACAGGGGTCTAAGCAGAAAAGAAATGTAGATATTTTTTTTCCTTTCTCTTTCACAAACAAGTACTATTCACTAGACCTGTTTGTTCTGAATGGACCTGTATTATACTGCCCAGGATTTAAAATTTAAAAAAAAAAATCAACTCTGAGGTTCTAAACAAAGAAAAGTCCATAATATTTAGGTCATAAAGAATTTTGGCCGGGCGGTGGTGGCACACACCTTTAATCCCAGCACTTGGGAAGCAGGGGCAGGCAGATCTCTGTGAGTTCTAGGCCATTCTGGTCTACAGAGATAGTCCCAGGACAGCCAAGGCCATACAGAGAAACCTTGTCTAGGAGGGGCAGGGGAGGATTTGTTAAAGCACTACAAACTAGGGGCTTGAGAGATGACTTACCAGTTAAGAGAACTGATTGTTCTTTCAGTAGTCATGAGTTCAGTTCCCAGCAACCGCATGGTGGCTCACAGCCATCTATCTCTAATGGTATCTGATGCCCTCTTCTGGAGTGCAGGCATACATGCTGACAGAGCACTCATACATAAAAGACATTTTTAAAAAAATTTAATGCACTACAAGCTAACTATAGATCCTTCTGTCACAATATTTCTGTAAAGAATACAGTTATAAGTTAGAAATGAGGAATTCTGGTTATAATGTTTTATATTCAGATACCTACAACAGTGGAAAAGAAATTGACGATTCTCATCTAAAAAGTTTATGTGTGTGCTGTGTTTAATAAAGAATGTATTACTTTTCAGAAAAGTCCTACTAAACAAAGCTCAGAGAGTTTCAAAACATAAACAGACTTTTGTCCAAGGCAACAAACTTCAAACTAGGCTCCTGGCTCTCTCTTCTATCGAACAAGAATTAAATATCGGAAGCCAGGCCATGGGGTTCTCAGTTACCCGTCCTGTTGCTGTTGAAGATACTCTGAAAAAAGAAGCCTAAGAGAGAAAAGTTGTGTTTGGGCTCACATTTGAGGGTACCTATCGTTTACCATGGCAGGGAAGTCCTGGTGGCAGAGCTAGAAGCTGTTGGCCACATTGTAACCACAGTTAGCAAGCAGGAAAGTTAGGATCTCACTTTCATTCCCTGTAGGCTGGAATCCACCACAGTCAAGGTGGGTATTAACCTGACCGAGAGCATCTCTTCCAGGGGTGCCCAGGGGCTTGTCTCCTAAGTAATTCTAAATTCTACCAGAATTAGTATTAACTGTCACAGGGATATGATAGAGTACTTGCCTAGCATGTGTGAAGCCCTGGGTTAGAAACAGAGACAGCATGTATCAGTAAACCAGAAGTTATAATCCCAGTTACTCATGATGCTGAAAGAGAAGAGTAATTTAAGGTGAGGGGTTTAAAACAGCCTGGGCAGGGCTGGAGAGACGACTCAACAGTAAGAGCATTGGCTGCTCCTCTAAAGGACCCAGGTTCAGTTCTCAGCACCCACATGGCAGCTCACACTAGACAGAAACAGGGTGATCAATATTCGTGGAATATATTAGTATATAAAATGAATTACATAAGGATAAATCTGATCAGGAAAAGTACAACGCAATTTAAGGGCAAAAGGAATACAAAGTTTTTAGAAGAAAAAAGAGCTTGTGTTTTTTTGTAAATGATTGTTGGTATATAAAATCACTGTTAATTAGGATTCACTAAAAAAAAGTGATTCATCAGTTTTATTCGGTTATAAAATCATAAAAATTAACATGTATGAAAGCATCTGTTTATTAAATCAGGTTTATGGAATACAAATATAAAAAATCTGAAGTGGCTGCCTGTGATATTAGAGTAATGATGTGACACATCATACAAAAGGCATTTAACCAATGCCACTTTCCTTCTTTGCCCAGCTAAACAAGAGAGAATTAACAGCCGGCAGTGGTGGTGCACGCCTTTAATCTCAGCACTCGGGAGGCAGAGGCAGGCAGATCTCTGTGAGTTCGAGGCCAGCCTGGTCTACAAAATGAGTTCCAGGACAGGCACCAAAGCTACAAAGAAAAAATGTCTTGGGGAAACACACGCGCACGCATGCGCACGAGAGAGAGAGAGAGAGAGAGAGAGAGAGAGAGAGAGAGAGAGAGAGAGAGAGAGAGAGAGAATTGACGAACTCATTTCTTGACTTTTAGGACCTCACAATTCAGCAAGCAAACAAAAAAGTAAAGTAGTATGATAGATGGCAGTGGTATGAAAGGAAGTATGGCTTCCTCCACATAAGAATGAAGAAAAGGCAGTTTTTATCTGTCACTTCCCCTTCTCGTCTCTCCTCTTTGCTCCTTCCTCATAAATAGCACTGAACCCGAAAGGAACCAGAAGGGACTGGAAGGAAGTAGCTACAGCAACGGTAAGTTTCCTGAGTCACACAGTCCTCGCCAGTGCATGGGAAACCACTGACATGCTCTTGGCAGATGTCATCCAACCTCCCTCTCTTGTGTTCCTTTCTCTGACCTGGTTTCCACCTGTTTCTAACCAGGTAATGTTTCTAGCAGATCTTAAAACTTTCTCCTCCCCCATCTTGCCTGATTTTGCTTAATGTCATTTTTTTCTATTACTTGACACTTAAGCACTGCTTCCTAGGAGACTGAAAACGTATTCTGTCTGTAGTTTATATAAAACACAAGACTCAAGAATGTTCTCAATTCTGACACCAACTCCAAACTTGGAAAGTTCCTAAAGCCATGTTTAGGTAAGATAATTTACTAGAAGCACTCATGAAATTCACTGAAAGCTATTGTGTTCAAATTCTGAAATAAAATGAAAGGATATTGGTCAAAATAAGCCACGGGAGAAAGTATATGACAAGTCCAAGAGAATTTCAAGTCTGACACTTTCACCGTCCCCTCCACATAGAGTTGAACTATTTGACTTTCCCAATATCCATATGTAACAATGTGGCACGGTGGGACGTGCAGGAGTTTCAGAGTCTCGAGGCTTTAATCGAGGCATCTTTACATAGGCATGATGCATGGCTTATATACTTGAACTCAAGTCATCTGTACTTTAAGAAGGCCCTAAGCCTCCACACTAAATGATACGACTAATCTTGGGCTAGGCCAACCTATTCTTTAACACTAACAGGAGTGAGCTGTCCCATCACTAAACAAAACAAACACACATCTGTCAAGTAGAATGATGTAAAAGACTACCCAGAGAGAAGAAATCAGATCTCTGTTGGGTCAGGCTAAACCCTTTACACCTCCTATGCCTACATGCATGTCTATCTATTTAGAGGGGCCTAGCGATGCTCATCTGTACTTGTGAGTTATATTCTTCACTGAAACATCAACTTTACTCAGTTGTAGTTAGGGAAATAACCATGATACACAAGATCAAAATAACCTTACCCACCACAGATTATTATTCTTGATGCCTAAAAGAATAATATTCTAACTTTTAAGACTGGAGTACTCTTTTGTTTATGAATCACAGAGGAAATTTTAGAGTAGTGACTTGCTTGTCTATGCAAACTGGACACATTTCAAAGCTCAAAATCAAACTCCATATGACCATTTACAAGAATGGAAAAACATTCACAAAATAACTTTAAAGGACACAAAAACAGCATATACCCGTAACTACAATTTACTTTACAACCTAAAATCACTCTTTTGAATTAATTTTGAAGGTAAGCAAAGTATAAATTAAAAATATAAACAAACATAGAGAAGCCATCAAGACTATAAAATGTATTTCGTCTCTGAATATTTCATTTCATTGCTGCTTGCTGGGATTTTAGCTCCTGAGACTGGGCTAAAACACATGTTAAACATGTGGTCTGCCCCTGAACTATACCTCAAAACCCTCAATTTTTGGAGGGTGGTAGTTTTAACAGTCTAGCTGTGTAACTCAGGCTGACCTGGAACTTGCTGTGTGCTCAAGATGGCCTGTCACTCATTACTTAGCTCTTGCCTTTGCCTCCTAAGTGCTGAATTACAGGCTTTGTGCCACACCTGACTTCCCTCAGTTTTCTTTACTATTAATTTATGTGTGTATGTGTGCGTGTGAATACAGGCGTAAACATGCTATGTACACACAAGGGCTGGAATCAGAGGACAACTTTTGAGATTCAGTTCTCTTTCCGGAAACTTTTCAGGGATCAAACTGAGGTTGCCAGGCCTATACAGCACAAGCAACTTCTCCATCTGAGCCATCTCCACTGCCTAGCCCTCAGTGTTTCAAATTAAAAAACTAAAAGGAAAAATCCAACTTAGTAGAATCTGTAAGTCAACTTCCCACCATGCTCTTCCGAGAACGACTCAAAGCTCAGCCTGTTCCCAGCATGTTGCCAAACAACATGATTTTAAAAAAATATTCTGCCAGGTATGGTGGCACATACCTTAAACTCCAGCACTAGGGAGTCAGAGGCAGGCAGATCTCTGTGAGGCTTGAGGCCACCCTGATCTACATAGGAAGATCCTCTCTCAAAATTAAAAAAAAAAAATGGAATCTGAAACCATTTCTAAGATTGAAACACAAATATATTCCCTAAAAACAGATATGACAAAATGGCACATTAATATTCCTCAATATTTTTTCTACTTTAACTTAGCAAAAGAAAATGGGATGCGCATCAAAAGCAGAAGGTGAAAACCTTCCACATGAGATTGAAAGGCAAAGGCCTGAATTAGGCTTGGTTCTTACAGTAGAGAATTTTTAAACTGAGCAAAGTTACTTAATTTCTCTAAAACTATCCATGCCATATGGCTACCACCCAAATCAAACCCATCATATACAATAAATATACACCCCTCTCCACTGCTTGGAAGGCTTTCACCTCTGCAAAAAGAATAATTCAGCTAGTTCAAGGGGAAACAGTTTAAAGCATATATAACTTTTACCGATCTTTTTAAAGACTGAAACAAACTTTTATTTACACACATTCTTACTCTGACAACTAGTGTAGCATAGAAATTAAGGCCTAAAAGGTCCTTAAAAAGACAGTGGGTGAAGTCCAAAGAGCCCAAATGAGGTCCCATGTCCATTCTCATGCTGACAAAGACAAAACACAACTGTGTGTCCGACAGAACAATTTAAACACTTCTACAGACAGGAAAACCACATCAAAGAATTGAAAAAGTAAAATTTCTTTTTTTTAAAAAATATTTATTTATTATATATACAATATTCTGTCTGCATGTATGCCTGCAGGCCAGAAGAGGGCACCAGACCTCATTACAGATGGTTGTGGGCCACCATGTGGTTGCTAGGAATTGAACTCATTTCCTTTGGAAGAGCAGGCAGTGCTCTTAACCACTAAGCCATCTCTCCAGCCTGAGTAAAATTTCTTTAAAAATAAAACAGACAAACAAAAAAATCCAAAAAACGATAGAACTAATAAATTTCTTTAAAAGCAACACCAACAACAAAAATGATACTTTGTTGGAAACATGTATTTCCAACAAAGCCCATGCACGTATCTGCAGACAATCACATAGACAGTATGAGTATATGGGTATGGCATGATCTTAAACAGTAGCCAGTTTATCTGAGTGTGAGCACATGTGCACACTCTCTCTCTCTCCATATGTGTGTGTATGTATATATGTATATACACACATATATATGTATATGTATACACACACACACAAACACACCTATATATGTAGATAGACAGCTTATGTGTGTGTTAGAAAGGAAAAAAATGGAGGGAGGGCAAAAGAGTTAACCATTACAAGAATCTGCAGACTGCTCTTTGACTGACACTCAAGAGGCTTATAAAGAAACATATTAAGAGTAAATTACATAGTTAAGAAGATGACAATAAGCCAGGCAGTGGTGGCGCACGCCTTTAATCCCAGCACTCAGGAGACAGAGACAGGCAGATCTCTGTGAGTTCGAGGCCAGTCTGGTCTACAGAGTGAGTTCCAGGACAGGATCCAAAGCTACACAGAGAAACCTTATCGAGAGAGAGAGAACAACAAGTTATAGAATTTATAAAACAGTGTTTTAACTTTTCATCAGCAAAGCACATAAGAAATAAAACTAGAGAATCTGAAAAAGTGTTCAACTAGATTTTAAGTCTGAATATATAAAACAGAACTACATTCTTCATGAACTTAACCTTTTCTTTCTTTTTTTTTTAAACAGCTACTCAGTTATTCACGTCATGAGAAAAAAATTTCAGACCATGTCACTGCTGGGCTCTTGGGCACATTCACAAACTGTCCCATTCTATATTACACATCCCATTTCTTTTCTATCATCATCTGTGCTGGCTTCTCTTCCCATCAGTGTACTGTGATTTATCTAGCTGAGGTCACCACTGGCATTCAATTATTAAATATAATAAACCCTGTTAGGCCTTATTTACTACACATCTCTGATGCATCTGATAGAAACATCAAGCTCTCATCATGAACTCATAGACCTACTGAGATTCCGTTAATAAGTTCAGTATTTCTCCTTATTGAGTCTCATTCTAAAATTACTTTCAGTGGGACTAGTTTTTAAAAAACATTTATTTACATTTTCAAAGGTAGATTTGAAAAGCAAAAGCATGATAGAACACTTCACAGGCCAATTTATATAATAAAACAGGCAATAATGACTTAGGTATCTTTGCAGCAAAATCACTCCACATATAAAACAATGACAGCAAAGTTGTAGCAGTGAGCTGATAAACCACATTCATAAATAAATCGGTCAAAAGCAAAACATATTAAGTACCTATCACTAAAGTTAATAATTGTATAGTCTCAGCTCATTGTAACTCTAGTAATATGAGCTACTATGAAAGACATTCTAAGACACTGATGAGATAAATCAAAATCTCCAGGTGGGAAGAGGGCAGACACAAAACAACTCAGAAGATAAAGACACTTGCTACCAAGCCTAAGGACCCGAGTTCAATGCCAGGGCCCATATGGCAAACGGAGAGAATCAACTCCTGAAAGCTGAGCATGCCCATTGCACTTCTCCCTCTGTCCCTCTCTCTCTCTTTCTTCCCCACTCCCCACACTAAATAGTTCCTAAAATCCATAAACCAGACATGGTGGCACATGCCTGTAATCTCAGTACTCAGAAAGCTAAGGCCAGCTTGGACAATTTAATGAGATCTAGTCTCACCACAGCAACATCTTGATGAATTACGATTTCATATATGACAACAAAAAGAAATGAGATCTTGAGAAATGTTACCTTTTACAAATACAGATGTACAATAAGACATCTCCCTTACTGAGGAACTCTCAGTAGTTCCACACACATGCACAGGCTTATGTGAAAATCAATGCTGTGATATCACACTTCTGGAGCTACACTTGCAAAAGCTGCATATAACAAATTATAAATTTCTAAATTTCCTTTATGGAATTCAATTCCAATGCTGGAAATCATATGAAAATGAATATAATTTATGTAACACACTGAATGATAAGAAAAATAATGCTAACATTTAAAATACTGGGCAACAGTTCTCTGTAGTCATGCTGCCTGGCCCTGCTCAGCTTCATCTCTATCTCTGAATAACGGACCAAACCTATATCCTACATCCCTGCAAAGTGAGTAACCTTCAGACTATCAGCAAAGTATGTCTAAGATCAGCAAAATATGTCTAAGATCCATGCATTGTGCACACCGTGGAGAGGCACTTCCTGAGGGAGTGGGTGGAGAGCTTGGGAATAAAACACCACCTGCTACTCATAAAGCTAAACCAGAAGAAAAAGCAGATAATTAGAGGGCGGAGAAAAGCAGACAGATGAGCTGTCATGCAGGGAGAGAAATGATCAACTGAATTTCATTTTCTTTCTTTTTCCATAGTTTTCCTTTTTTGAAAAGATTCTTTTCTCATACTGAAGTCCATTTTCAAAATTTAACAAGTGGGGCTGGAGAGAGGCTCAGAGGTTAAGAGCACTGGCTACTCTTCCAGAGGTCCTGAGTTCAATTCCCAGCAACCACATGGTGGCTCACAGCCATCTGTAATGAGAACTGGTGCCCTCTTCTGGCCTGCAGGCACACATGCAGACAGAACACTGTATACATAATAAATAAATCTTTAAAAAAAAAGATTCCTTAAAAAAAAATTTAACAAGTGTACTAAATCTTCAAATGAAAATTTACAAAGTGCTTTGACTTTTCCAGAAAGCCATGATTACATAAAAATACAAATACTTTCTACAAATTCCAGATCGACCAGCAGTAAGAATGTCACACATTTTAAAGATAAAACAGCAGAGACAGTTTGGAAGTTGACATCTATTAGACAAATGAAACATCTGGTTTTTCTGACAGAAGCAGTAGGAATATGAGAGTCTATGAGGAGAAGATGGCACACGGCTCAGTGGGGAAGGGCACTTGCCCAGAAACTAGACGACTCCATCAGTCCAAGATGCACATAGTAGAAAGAGAACCTATTCCACAAGTTGTGGTCTGACCTCCATGCATACTCCATGGTATGTACAAGTGTAAGCAGAGACACACAATAAATAAATAAACCAATAAATAAATATCCTTTTACTTTATTTTATTTTTGACACAGGGTTTCTCTGTGTAACTCTGTCTGTAGTGGAACTCTGTAGACCAGGCTAGCCTCAAACTCAGAGATCCACCTGCCTCTGCCTCCTGAGAGGTTGTTTTTGTTGTTGTTTGGTTTTCGGTTGTTTGTTTTGTTTAAGAAAAAACAGGGTTATGGGCTGTGTCTCAATGGTAGAGCACTTGCTTGCCACATGTGAACCTCTAGGTTCAATGCCCATTAGTGCAAAAACAAGGTTATTATCTTCAACAGTCCAATCTCTAACAGTTTTATCCTGTGATCTTTTGTAATGATGGAGGCCATCTCTGTATTGGCAAGTGTCTTTCATTGATTCATCAGAGTGCTGATATTGTTGAATTCTTATTTTGTGAAGCCAAGCACTGTACTACAAGAAAAGGGGTAAATGCAGGATATAAATAAGTAATTTATAGGAAGAGATTTATTGCCAGGTAGTGGTGGCACACACCCAGTACTCAGGAGGCACAGACAGGCAGATCTGTGAGTTCAAGGTCAGCCTGGTCTACAAAGTGAGTTCCAGGACAGCCAGGGCTACACAGAGTAGCCCTTGGGGCGGGGGGGGGGAGGGGAGACCAGGAGGAAGAGAGGAATTTTGTTGGTTGTTTGGCTAGCTTGTTCCAATTTCTCCCAGTGAAGACTGCACTGGCTTTAAATTATGACTCCTAGCATCCCTGACCAAAGTACTGAAATTGTAAGCATATCATCGCCCATAAGATCACCTTCTGTGGGAGCTGGAGAGATGGCTCAGCAGTTAAGAGCATTGCCTGCTCTTCCAAAGGTTCTGAGTTCAATTCCCAGCAACCACATGGTGGCTCACAACCATCTGTAATGAGGTCTGGTGCCCTCTACTGGTCTGCAGGCATACGCGCAGACAGAATATTGTATACATAATAAATAAATATTTAAAAAAAAGATCACCTTCTGTGATCTTTAAATCCCAGCACTTATATTTGAAGAGTGGCTATGATCTATACATTTTGTAAGTACCTCATCCATTTGAAAGGATGGCTTGCCATTACAGTTGAGATTCTATTTTTGAAGTGCTAGTAATAATTAGCTTTTCCTTCCCTACGACATTAAGTAGCTTTATAACTTACTAAAGCTTTCTGTTTTTGATAGAGGGGCTTGGACTGTAGCACAGGATAGCCTTGAACTCATAATCCTCCTGCCTTAATAACATCTTTGTCACTATGCTTTAGGGATTCACTCAGCCTCATGGGAAGCTGCAATTATAGGTGTATGCCATTATACTTTCACAACATTTTTATAAGTGAACAATAGACATCTTCCATTACTATATTGTTAAGTACCATAATAAGAAGAAATTATATCTGGCTCTTCTAATACCTAATGTATACAAGTAATGAATTTCCAGAAAAATTGGACCAACAGAACATATATATATATATATATATATACCAGTGTAGGAGAGGGGATTTACTGCAGGAGTTAGCTGCTGTGGCTGTAGAGGTAAAGAAGTTCTACAAGAGGTCATCTGGATGTAACTCTGAGCCAAGGTCAAAAGACAAAAGACCCAGGGAAGAGGTAAAGGGTGTTACAGTAAAATCTGGAATCCAAAGACTGGGAGCCTGGAGTTCTAAGCCAGAAGAAAACTACCTCCCAGATCTAAGAGACCAGTGGTATTCTGAACTTGCTATTTACAAGCTCAGGCTGATCTGATAGTGATGGGCCACAGTGACAGCCACATCTTCCCTCGCCGGTCCATTCAGATTCACACACATCTGGAAACACGTATATATACACATCAAATGTGTGTTTGTTCCACCTAACATGGTTCAACTGTTCTACAAACAACTGAAAATATACTTCTACTGCTCACACAGCTTGTGGTATCCCCACACCAGCTCCCAATGGAAATCAGGTTTTGAGATTTCAGCTCTCCAGACTTAAAACTCTGAGATTTTAATCTCTTAGGACTGTGCGTTAGGGAACTTTTGGACTTCAAGGATTTAACCAAAGAACTCTGATCACTAGACATGGTGTCACTCACTTTTAATCCCAGCACTCAGGAAGCAAAGGCAGGCAGATAGATCTCTATGAGTTTGAGGCCAGCCTGGTCTACATAATGAGTTCGAAGCCAGTCAGGGCTACATTAGAGAGGCCAAGTCTCAAAAAAGAACTTTGATCTTTTAGGAGTTCAACGTCTGATTTTTGTGACTACAATCAGTACTACTAGAATAAATCTCACAGGAAGTGTACACCCATGAAAAGAAGAATACAATTTGGTAATAAAATCTAAGCTGCCATCTGGAGGTGTGGCTTAGTTGATAACATGCCCGAAGACCTGGGTTTGATTCCTAGCACTGAACAAACCCAAACATGGTGGTGTGTGTCTGTAACCCCAGTACTCAGGAGGCTGACGTAGGAAGACAGCAGGAGCCTATGGTCAGCATGGGCTATGGAGCAATTTCTCCTTCAACCTGGGACAGAGCTAAGATCCTGCTTTAGAATAGAAAATAACTGAGCCAGGCTGGAGAGATGGCTCAGAGGTTACGAGCACTGGCTGCTCTTCTAGAGGTCCTGAGTTTAATTCCCAGCAACTACATGGTGGCTCACAAACTTGTAATGTGATCTGGTGCCCTCTTCTAGCCTGCAGGCATACATGCATGCAGAACACTGTATACATAAGGAAGGAAGGAAGGAAGGAAGGAAGGAAGGAAGGAAGGAAGGAAGGAAGGAAGGAAGGAAGGAAAAAGAAAGAAAACAAATAACTGAGCCAGGGAGAAGAGCATAGTTACAATAAAAATTCAAGCACTACAGAAGTTAATTACCACAAGAGCAAGGCCAACCTAGTCAATTCAACAAATTTCAGGGAAGCCAGGATTATATACCAAGACTTTATCAGAAAGAAAGAAAGAAGGAAAGAAAGAAAGAAAGAAAGAAAGAAAGAAAGAAAGAAAGAAAGAAAGAAAGAAAGAAAGAAAGACAGAAAAAAAAAGACAAGACAAAGACAAGACAGGGAAGAATCTGGAGATAAAACTTAATGGTAGAGTCTTTATCTAGTATGTGTGATAAACCTTAGATTGGCAGTCTTAAAACCAAACAATTATATGTGTACAATCTCACTTGATAGTCAAGATTTTTTCACACTCAAATCTACCATATACCTATTTATAATACATTTTATTCATTTATAAATAATTTGTATTGATTTTGTAGTGAATTTTACAATCAACTTTAAATAAACATTAAACACAATATTTCATGCATGCTTTCTCTGCCTACCAGCTTCCTGTCAAAAAGACCTGGATCTCTGAGAAAATATGCATTTCTTCGACTAGTCTAACTGAGACAGGGTATTTTCCCTTCTAATGATGTCACTTTTCTTCCAGCCACCATTCCATTAATTCAATCCTTCCTCTTTTGTGACTTGTATCTACTAAAAGCTTATATAACCCTTCCCTTTCCCTTCCTATTAATGCACCCTCTTCTGTTAAAGTAACAATGAAATAATTGCATGCTTGGGGGTCACCACAACATGAAAAATGTACTAAGGGTTGGAGCATTAGGAAGGTTGAGAACCACTGCTCTAAATACCAGACGCCAGACTCTAACAAGACTTGCTCCAATCCTGTGGGTTGGCTTGCCCGTGTGTGTGTGTGTGTGTGTGTGTGTGTGTGTGTGTGTGTGTGTGTGTGTGTGTGTGTGTGTGTGTGTGTGCGCGTGTGCATGTGTGTGCTGGTATTGATCCCAATGCCTTACTTACATGCTAGGAAAGCACCCTACTATAAACCCAGACCTCAATTTCTGGATAGTGTCCTCTGATGTGGAAAAGTTTCGCATTTTTGGTAAAGTCCATCTTATTTTTTTTTTCTTATTGCTTGTCCTTTTACTAATAATGAATTTAATAATCTAGTACTAAATCCAAGACAATCCAAAGGTCTTTTTCTAAGACCTTTATAATTTTAGTTCTTAAGTTTAGGGTTTTGCTCCATATTGAGTTAATTATTGTATAGAGTGTGAAGTAGGATCTCAGTATTACTCTCCACCATGTGGAAATGCAGTTGTATCAGCACTGTTATGTTTTGTGTGGCTTCTTCTTTGTTGGTTTGTTTGTTTTCCAGACATTGTCTCACGTAACTCAGGCTGGCCTCGATCCTATTGTACAGCAGGTTTGCCTCAAACTTAAATGAAACTGCTGACTCTGTCTTCTGAGTGCTGGGATTACAAGTATGCACCACCATAATTATTTATTTATTTTTATTTTTGTTTTTGGTTTTGTTTTTGAGACAGGGTTTCTCTGTAGCTTTGGAGCCTGTCCTGGAACTAGCTCTTGTAGACCAGGCTGGCCTCGAACTCACAGAGATCCACCTGCCTCTGCCTCCCAAGTGCTGGGATTAAAGGTGTGCACCACCAACGCCCGGCCCACCATACCTATTATTTAATAAATTTTAACTGAAAAAAATATTAGAAATGAAAAAAAAGCTGTGCTGAACTGTAAATTATTCAAATAACAGTGAACTAATAAATTTCAATTTCCTGCGTTGTCCTCCAACTGAGGTGTTATAGGGTAAATCCTACTCTTCTTTATTACTGTTACTGGTAGTCTTTTTGTGTTTATCTACTCATTGTGTGTGTATGTGTCCAAGCATGTGCAAGTGTGTGGAGGTCAGAGTACAGCTTGCCAGAATGAGTTTTCTCCTTCCACCATGTAGGCTGCTGGGATCAAACTTGGGTTGTCAGCCTGTGCAGGACATGTCTTTACCCACTGTGCCATCCCACCAGCCCAATTCCACACTTTAATCAGTTCTCTCTGCACGGGCATTTGATGCTGTATACATGAAGTATTTAATACTCACTTATCAAGGAAATCTTTGTCTACCACAGCAGAGATGTCAAGAAGAGGATTTCCCATGCCAAACAGCACATTTTCACTGAAAAAGAAAAAGAAGTTAGAACACACAAATATGAAAACTAATCTATCTTCACCTTAACAAAAGCCTAACATCTAGTTTAATTAAACCTCTGATTTGCCAGTTAGATGTAGGACAGTATTTTAGAGGTACTATAAAGCTATTTAGAAAAAAGTTGGGTAGGTTAGTGAGATGGCTCAGGGGTGAAGACATGTCTTACTCATGCAAAGAACCTGGATTCAGTTCCCAGCATCCACATGGTGACTCAGAACCATCTGTAACAACACTTCCTGAGGACCCAGCATCCTCTACTGGCCTCTATATATATATGCATAAGGTGTACATATAGCTAGGCAGGTAAAATATCATACACATAAAAAAAGATTAAGATAGATGAAATAAAACTAAAATATAGCAAGGAAAATGATCATTTATTATTGTCATAACACTCAATCACCAATGATTTTTCTGTTACGCTAGAGTCATTTGGGAAGAAGAGCTCTCAACTGAGAAAATGTCCCCACCAAAGTGGCCTGTGGGCAAGCCCGTGGCAAATTTCTAAGAACATTCAAGGATTAATGTGGGAGGTCCCAGCTCACTGCGCTCAGTGTCACCCCTGAGCTGGTGGTTCCTAGTGCTCTAAGAAAACAAGTTGAGCAAGCCATGAGAAGTAAGCCAGTAAGCAGCATTCCTCCATGTCTCTCAGTAGTTCCTGCCCCAAGTCCCTTCAATAAGGGACTGTGATTGTGACATGTGAGAGGAAACAGACCCTTTCCTCCCCCAGCTGCTTGTGGTCATGGTTCTATCACAGCTATAGCAACACTAATCCATGAGATACCCTACATAATACAAATGCTATATAAAAAAGCATTTATTCTTATCTTTTTCTATCAGATATAACAAAATAATCTTGTCTAACCCAAAACTATTGCTGACCCACACTGCAATTAAAGGTGTGTAAAACTATCCTGGGATCACACACCTAATTTTTAAATAAAAGCACCTATTTAAGAAAAGCAATCCTCTACGGTGTGCACTCAAGATGGGACAAATTAAAGGGATGGTGGGGGAAAAAAGAAAAGAAAAGCAACCCTATAGGCAGGACATGATATACCAGCACTCAAACAGGATATCTCCTAGAGTTCAAGTCAGCCAGGTCTACAGAGAGAGTTCTCTATGTGGCCAGTGCTACACAGCAAGACCCCCACCTCTCTCTCTCTCTAAAAAAGAAAAGGCAAAGATGGTTGCATCATAACTATTCAGATGTAGAGATACATTTGAATATATAAAGTCAGTCTATATATTCCATTTAGAAATATACTTTAAATATAAGTATAGTATATATACTACATACCTATATATAATATATACTACACTTATATAAAAGTTTTATATCTAAGAACATAGAAAGGGTAAAATGATTTGGGGAAAGATAAGCCATAAAATCACTAGTTATAAAAAATGTGACTTGCATTTGCTATATTACTATCAGAGACAGTACACTTTAAAATATGGAGATCTACAGATAAGACCTATCAGATATTTCATAAAAGTTAATAGATCATTTCATAAAAAATAACAATACAAAGTATATATGCACCAAATAAAATAGCTCAAAACACTTGGCAGGGGGAAAAGCACAATTTCTCCAACCCCTCTAGTACCAAGGAGCCCAAGACCTTGTATATATAAGTATGGGCTCTGTCACTAAACATACACAATCTTAGTTAGTTTTAACACCTCTCTTTCAGCAGCTGACAAAACAAACAGGCACAAATATAAGTAAAAATTGCACAATTGGATATTCACCCTAGAGAAATGAAAGATTAACTTACACATAAGTGTTCATGTTTATAATGAAGCAGGATAGAAAGGCAGGGGAAACTAAGGGGCATGCAGAGGAAAGGGAGCCTCCCGCACTGGAATCCAGTTAAAGTCTCCTGAGAGCAGAGAAGCAAGAATTCCACAGCACAGTCACTAACTGAATCACTAACCATCCAAGGCTCTTCTCCCATCCCGGCTGCAAGCCTCAAATTTCTTAGGAATCTCATCAGAAACTGTATTTACAGGGGAAGAAAATTACCACACTCTTCATGCAGCTCTGGTGGCTCCTGGTTTTCACCTTATCAGACTGTAATCCCATCCAAGGCATCTGTGGAGCCATCTCACGCACCTCACTTATCAAGAGGACTAGGAGGAAAGGCTTCTTAACAGCCTTTTGAGATATGAAAGTCGCAAAAACAGCTAAGTATACTTCTCCATATGATTCTGCCTCTCCGTTGAGAAGCCATACCTACAATTGGTTGTCTTACTTGCTCCTACTGCCCTTTAGGAAGCATATACTTGGGTGTGTCTTGTTTTCTTTTGAGTGCCTCTCTTTCTCTTAACCCTCACTTATTAAGTTCCAACTAGTCAGTTCTTTACCACAATGAAGTTACAAATGTCAGTTTGGCCTGAGTTGAATTTCCTAAAAGATTACAGGAACTCCTCAGGAGTTTTCTGTCCCCTCACCACTAACAATAACAGACTTATTTGCAATAGCAAAAATCAGATTTAATTTTTTTATTTTATATGCACTAGCATGCATAATAGCAAAAAAAATCTTCAAAAAAGGACTATTATATACCTAACAACTTAGATATCAAAGTCACTGCATGAGTGAAAAATTAAAAAGCCTTATTTAAAGAACACCTAATGATTCCATTTAGCAGACTCTAAAGTGAAAAAGAAATTACAGTTAGAAAACAGAGTGGTAAGTGCCAAGGTTAAGTATAGGGGACAGCATGGCCCAAAAAGGATAGCATAGTAATATTTCTTGGTAGCGAACTAAGTTTAATACCAATTGTGGTAACAGACAAATTTGGACATGATTAAAAACTTTATATTATTATACATCACGACCATTATGTATTTACAGGAAAATAGATATAGCTGGAAATTATATTATGCAAAGTAACCCAGATGCAGATAAATAAATACTTGATGTTTTAATTTTTAAACTGTAGATTTTAATTTTTATGTATGTATAGGTATTTGGGGTGGCATAAGTCATAATACAAAAGAAGGGACCATGAAGGGAGGGAGAAAAGAGGTCTTAAGGGAGAGGGTAGGAAGAAAATGAGAACAGAATTCTTGAGAAATGAAAACAAAAAGGCTCCTGGTTAGAGGTAGGTGGCAAGCAGGAGGAGGAGGAGGAAAATTGTGGTGGTTTAAATGAGAAATGGAGCCCCATAGGCTCCAGTATTTGAATTCATAGTCCCCAGTTGGTGGCACTGTTGGAGGAGGCTACAGAATCCATGAGGCAGAACTTCCCAAGAAGAACATCAGTGAGAGCAGGAAGTGAGAATTCATAGCCTCACCTAGTTCAGTTTCTTCTAGGTGAGGCTATAAATATATTTGAGCTGATGTGATCTCAGCTCCCTCCATACCTCCCCCAACATTATATATCTCCCTCTGAAATCATAAGCCAAAATAAACTGTTTCATAAGTTGTTTGTGGTCAT
The DNA here is from genome assembly GCA_004026605.1 of Ondatra zibethicus. Lineage (NCBI taxonomy): Eukaryota > Metazoa > Chordata > Mammalia > Rodentia > Cricetidae > Ondatra > Ondatra zibethicus. The sequence continues at coordinate 61,214 of PVIU01002425.1, forward strand.
GGTGTTTTATATCAGCTATAGAAAAATAACCAATAAGATCATCAACTAAAGCAAAGTGTGTAAGGAAATGTAATTTTTTTTACAAAAAAAATATTTTTAACAATTTTTGTGTTGATCTCTATGCTAGTTTCTGCTGCAGCAGCAGCCTGCTCTGCTGCCAAAGCAGTGACATCTTCACAGTTATCAGGTGCCTTCCACTGCCAGCTATGCGACATGAGCACAGCTCTCTCTCTCTCTCTCTCTCTCTCTCTCTCTCTCTCTCTCTCTCTCTCATCTCTTGCCTCTAACTCCTTTTCTTTGCCTCTTCTTTCCATTGTTTCGATGCTAGGCCCTGTTACAATACTGGTCTCAAACGCCCTATGTAGCTAAAGATGACCTAGAATCCCTTATCCTCTTGCCTTCACCTCTCAAGTAGTAATGGAGGAATTACAGGTGTGGGTAACCATGCCTGACTCTTACCCATTTTTTAAAAATAAGCATTGCTGCCATGTGTGCTGGCACACGCCTTTAATCCCAGCACTCCAGAGACAGAGGCAGGCAGAACTCTGAGTTTGAAGCCAGCCTGGTCTACAGACTGAGTTCCAGGACTGAAGCAAGGACTGTTACACAGAGAAATCCTGTCTTAAAACACCACCAAAAAGAGGGGGAGGGGGAGGGAGGGAGGGAGGGAGGGAGGGAGGGGGGGGGGGGGGGGGAAGGAAGGAAGGAAGGAAGGAAGGAAGGAAGGAAGGAAGGAAGGAAGGAAGGAAGGAAGGAAGGAAGGAAGACTTCTTTTTTGGCCTTCTTTGTTCTATTACTACAAAAACCTCAGGAAATGTGCTTCCATGTTAGAACATGGAACTTGGTGTAGCCTAAAGCTGTGTTCCTGATATGCTTTCTCATATTTGACTCCAGAGTAAACCACTGAGGAACTAGGCTGCCTCCAGCTTAGGTCTAAAAAGCCATTTTATAGTAAAGACAAACTAGGTTCGTTCTTGTTTATGATTAAACCTGTTTCTCAAGGATTGGACTATGCCCCACCTGTAACCTCAACTACAAATGGTTCTGTAACTGCATGTTTCAGGAATGACAACCACTTGCTGATTTCAAAAGGCCATATGACTGACTGCCAATGACGACCTTGCAACCTTGTCTTTGTTTCGGGGGACTAACTTGTTAGGTTTATGTTCTGCTCCTGTAACTCCATCTATTTTGCCCACCAAATCCCACATCTGGGAACCCTCTACCCCTTGTCTTCCTCACACCCAACGCTGCCCTCTCAGACCTCTCCGTAGGTGGAGGCAGCCCATGTACATGAATTTAAAAGCTTGCTGTAATTAATCACTTACTTTAATGAACTTGGCCATTATGATTTGGGTTGGTGGTCTTTCTCCTCCCATCTTTGGAATTAACACTACCTCTTACCGTGAGCTGAGAGTTGCTTTTGTGTCCACAGTATAAAGACTTTTTTGTTTTATTTTGCTTTTTGAGACCAGATTTCTCTGGATAGCCTCAGCTGTCCTGGAACTGGTCCTGCAGACCAGGCTGGTCTCAAACTCATAGAGTGTAATGATAAAATGAAGAAGAAAGGCTAAGTGGCTACCTTTTGGCAGGCCCTGCCAAGGTACATCACTGCCAATAGAGTTGGTTCAAGAGGTTTGTTGGGGGAGGGGGAGAGTAAAAGCGTGAAAGGCTGTTGCTAAAGTAAGGACATGAAAGAGACAGGCAGATAGAGAGACAAGAAGAGAAGCAGGAGAGAAGCAAGAGGGATAAGGGAGGAGCAATATGCAAGAGACAAGAAGAGAAAGAAGTATCTTGAATCTCATTTCAGGATTCTGAAGAGAGATTCTGTGGGGCTTGGCTGAATCTCTTTGTCACTCTTTCCAACAGTCACATTGAGTAAATCTCCTTTTCCTGCTTTCCATTTTAAGTTTAGCTATTTTAATTAGCTCTTTGAAAATGGGTGGCCAGACCAGTCAGTCCCCTTGGAGATTATCTTTGACAACAGATTTCTTCCGGAGAATAACAAGAGTTTGTGGTTTTAGGTATCAAAACTGTTTCAGCCAAATATAGAAGCTATGGAAGCTCATCTCTTTCCAGATATGATGTTGGTAGATGGCTATCAGGAAACCCTCCCACAGAAGGGTGGGATCAATCTTGATGGACTGAGTACCCACCCCTCCAACAGCTGATACAGGAGGAGAGCAAAAGCTGGCTCTAAGAGGCAGAAATCTGAACATATATGTATTTTATTTAAGATTTTATTCTATTCTTATTTACTGTGTGTATGTGTACTTATGTTTACATGCCCACAGAAGTAAGAAAAGGGTACCAGATTTCCTTGAACCTGAGTTATAGGCCCAGTGTGGGTGCTGGGAATTGAACTGATCAGAAAGGGCTCTTAACTCCATGACCTCTCCAGCCCCTAAACATACACATTTCTTGCAGAAAGAAACTGCCAAAGTGGAAGGCTGACACAGATCAGGAGAGTGGTGCGCATCTAAAATACTGCACTATTTCCTCACAAATGAATGAGGCCATGCTAGGAATCTCCTCGAGGGTCTGGCCTGACTGACAAAGCAACTCCATAAGTAAACATTTGTCTCATTATCTTTTTTGGACAGAATACTGAAGTATTGCCACATTTGTTTGTTTGAGACAGTCTTGCTGTGTAGCCAAGACTGCTCTGTAACTTATGGCCAGGCCTCTGGAGGACTGGGATTACAGGCATGGACCACACACCCAGCTTAATGTTTTAATAAATATGCTCAGACTGCAAAACAGACTCATCTTTAGATAACCTCCAAATATGAAGAAAATACATATACAGCTATGGAAAGGTGACAGAAATGTTTACTGTGCTGTGCAGATTTTGTCAACTTGACACAGCTAGAGTCATCTAAGAAGAAGAACATCAACTGAGAAAACAACCCCCATTGGATTGCCTGTAAACAAGTTAGTAGGTCATTATCTTGATTTTTCTTGATTAATGATTGATATGGAAGGGCCTAGCTCATGGGTTGGGAGGGAGGCACACCCTGAGCAGGTAGTCCTAGGTTGTATAAGAAAACAAACCAAACAAGCCAGGAGTTGACCAACAAGCAGCATTGCTTCATGGCCTCTGCTTGGGTTCCTGCCCCCAGAGTCCTCCCCTGCTTGAGTTCTTGTGCTGCCTTCGTTTGATGATGGACTGTGATCTGGAACTGTAGGCTGAACTAAATCTTTCCTCTCCAAGTTGTTTCATTATAACCTTTGTCGCAGCGATAGAAATTAGAAGACACTATTCCTATCTTTCTCTCCCCAACCCACAGTAAATCCGAAAAGCAGCAACCCTTAAACACTAAACCCAGATGCCAGGCAGCCCTAGAAAAGAGAGAAATGTGTTGGTGCTCTTTCAAAGCGTCACTTCAGAGAACTGCTATCATTTCAGCTTACTGACAGTCCTTTCAAAAGCTCCAATCGCAAGGCCTCCCATTATCTGACCTGATCTCGCTCTGTGCTAAGAGTTTCCCCCAAGAGTATCTGTCAAAAACAACCAGCTGCAATTATTTAACATTCCAGCTGCTTGAAGCAATTGGAACAAACAAGTTAACCAAAAACATAAAAGAAAAAACGTGAGAAATAAATGTCCATAGAGGATTTGGGGCATTCAAAATGTTCCTGCGATTGCTGTGAACATGCTCAAGGAAGACAAGGGAAGGTTCGACCGCCTCTGCCTGGGCTGCACACACACAAGGAAAGTTTCGGGGTAGTGTAATATTGGCTGAGTGCTTAGGATGTGCCTCAACAAGCACACAGTACCTCCTAGCAGACTCGGAACAGTAGTGAGTATTAACAAGAATGCTAAGGAACCAGAAATGTAAAATGATGCAGCCACACTGGGAAAACAGTTCAGTAGTTTCTGAAAAAGGAGGAGGAAGCAATGGAGAAAGAAGAAGATGGGAAAACTAGGGGGATGGGGGCGACTGTTTCACCTCAAAGGAACAAAAAGAAATGGTTTTATTCTAAAGCCAAATGGTAGTGATTATGCACAGGAATAGTTTCCCCAAATACTATGTTCCAACATGGTAACAGTTCTATGAAGTTTTATAGTAACAGAACAAAGAAAATTAGATACTTTCTGAATACACTGGTAGAAACATCAGAAAAGCTGGAATATCTCACTATAAGTCTCAGATCTGTTTGTACATTCCAAAAGATTTACCTAACGGTCACAAAGATATTAGGTCACATACAGAGGAAGGTAATAAATGGTTGTTGGGGGCTTAAAGATGGTCCAAGATAATTTGGCTCTGGATTTGGCAGCATTCCATCATTTCCACATCTAAAGTTCTAATGAGTCAGGCAGCCTTTGTTGTCAGCTTTTTTGGGGGGATTCTTGTTCACAAAGTAACATAAAATTATCCTATGAAGCTGTGTCCCTTCCTAGGAGAAACAAACATATGGCAAAACAAAAGCTTACACATGGATGCTTACAGTACAATTTTATTCATAATAACCACAGTGAAAATAACCCACATAGCTGGGTAAACAAAATATATCTACACACTAAGATGTATTCAACCATAAGAAGGAATGAAATACTGATAATCAGAAGGAACGAGGATGAACTTATATCACATGATTGTGTTCATGACACATCAGAATAAGAATTCACAGAGGCAAAAAAAAAAAAAAAGGTAGATTTCACGGTTGCCAAAGGATGGTTGTTGATATGGAACAGGCGGAAAGTAACTGCTAACAGCTAAGGTGCTTCATTTTAAATTGATAAAAATGTTTTAAAATTATACTGCAATGATAGTTATTCAACCCTTTAAGTGTAACAGAAATACTGATCTGTCCAGTCTAAATTTATCTTATACTATATGAATCATATCTTTAAAATAATTAAAACAAATGGACATAATCTGTATTGATAAAATGCTAAATTAAACAACTGCAGCACGAGGTCTCCACTCGAAATGCTATTGAGTGAGACTAGGGGATGGCTCAGCAGTTAAGTGCTTGCCACACAGGCATGAGGACCTGAGTCCTCAGAAAAGAACCAAAAGGGCTGGCAAGAGTCTAACAACCTGAGTTCAATATCTAGAACCCCTATGGTAAAGGGACAGACCCAATTCCCTTGGGATTTCCTCTGACTGTTACATTCTCACCATGGCACATGTCTTTACATACAGAGAGACACGCAAGTACATAAATGTTTAAGCAGAGGAGGGAAAGCACATAAAAGCTGGGTGTTGTGTCCCACCTCTAGATTCCTAACACTGGGAGACAGAGACATGAGGATCCTTGGGGCTCACTGACCAATCTAGTCAAAATGGCAAGCTGCAGGTTCAATAAGAGACCTGCTTCAAAAAACAGGTTGGAGAAAGATAGAGGAAGACACACAATATCTATTTCTGGTCTCCACATATGCACACAACATATGCACATGAACACACACACACATTAAAGAAAGAAATTAAATCAAAATCAAATGTAACATTCACTAAAACAGACTACAGTATAGGCCATAAAGCAAGTCTTTGTATATATAAAAGGACTGAAATAATAATATAATGAAATGAATTGTAATTCTAGCATAGGGTACATGATAAAACCATGTGTCAAAATAATCAAACACACAGCAATAAAAATGTGGAGGATGAGTGAGATGGCTCAGCAGGTAAAGACATTTACGGTTAAGCCTAAGGACCTGAATTCCATCCCAGAGACCAACATGAAGAGAAGCAACTCTTGTAAACTGTACTCTAACTTCTACCTAGTGTGACACTCATCACACACACACACACACACACACACACACACACACACACACAAACACATAAAAATCTAACAGTTATGAATCAATCACTATGTCACACAACAATAATTCCAGCAATCAACAGGGCTGTGAGACAAGAGGTTCTTGTAGTAGCAGGCCGCTTGTTTGTCCCAGGCACCCAGAACAGAAATAATCACACAGAAACTGTATTAATTAAATCACTGCTTGGCCCATTAGCTCTAGCTTCTTATTAGCTAACTCTTACACATTAATCTGTGTATTGCCACATGGCAGTGGCTTACCAGCAAAGTGCCCAGCGTCTGTCTCTGGCGGGCTACATGGCTTCTCTATGACTCTGCCCTTCTTTCTCCCAGCATTCAGTTTAGTTTTCCCTGCCTAGCTAAGTTCTGCCTTGCCATAGGTCCAAAGCAGTTTCTGTATTCATTAATGGTAATCACAGCATACAGAGGGAAATCCCACATCAGGTTCTTTTTTTGGCTGTCCTGGAACTTGCATAGTAGACAAGACTGGCCAGACAAGAGGTTCTTAAATTGTAAGCCAATCCTGAACTTGAAGAATAAGTCTTGCTGGGCAGTGGTGGCACACGCCTTTAGTCCCAGCACTCGGGAGGCAGAGGCAGGCAGATCTCTGTGAGTTTGAGACCAGCCTGGTCTACAGAGCTAGTTCCAGGACAGGCTCCAAAGCCACAGAGAAACCCTGTCTCGAAAAACCAAAAAAAAAAAAAAAAAGTCTCAGGATAGTCAAAAAAATAAAACAAACATACAAACAAAAAGAAGGGGGGGTGAAAGAGAGAACGAACATTGAAAATAATGAGAGGGCTGGAGATAGGTCAGCAGGTAAGGACACTGGCTGTATTTCCAGAGGACCTAGGTTCAATTCCCAGCACCCACATGGTGGGCAGCTCACAACTGTCTGTAATTTTCAGTTCAAGGGGATCTGACACCCTCTTCTAGACTTATTAGGCAGCAAGCGCACATGTTGTACACAGATATACATGCAGGCAAAACACCCATACACATAAAATAAATAAAACTTAACAAAAAAATTCACACATAGTAAAACTTAATTAAAAGGTCCCACCACATTAGTATACCCTTAATCTGGAGACAGAGGCAGGAGGATAACTCCAAGTCCAAACCCAGTCTGTATAGCAAGCTTCAGGTCTCACTACGTATATTTTATATATTTTATATACAGTGAGACCCTTCCGAGAGAGAGAGAGAGAGAGAGAGAGAGAGAGAGAGAGAGAGAGAGAGAGAGACCCAGATGGGAGTTGGCAATGGAGCTATAACTCAGGGACAGATAGCTTTGGAAAGCCCTAGGTTTGATTCCTCATACCATACCATAAAGAAAAAGAACAGGGTGGGGAGTAGGGTGCTATGTCAGGCCAGGTGTGACAGGACTGACCCACAATCTCACCTACTCAGGAAACTAAAGCAGAAGAATGGCAAGTTCAAAGCTTATATGGGCTACAGAGTGAGTTCCTGGTCAACACGGGAAACTCAGTTATACTTTTATCTCAAAATAAAAAAAGAAGATTGGGATATAGGTCAGTAGTAAAGCACTTGCCTAGCATGCACAAGGCCCAAAGTTCAATCCCCAGTACTGTAAAATAAAGGGAGGTGGGAGATTAACTGGTAACTTATAATGATCAGAAAAATTAGTGTAAATTGTACAGTCATTTGAACACACACAGATAGATTCTAATTATATTTATACTTGATATCTGTTCTTAATGTATATGGTTCTGTATTGGGTTTGGAACTCTCTTATTTAAACAAAAGGGGGTGGGGAATTTCCTTCAGTCAAAGACCTTTGCAGGTTGAGGGGTAGTTTTAGGGTGCAAAAGGCCGCAGTCTGCCTGCTAGCCTCTCTCTTCCCACACTCTACACCTTGATGTTAGACCCCCGTACCTGTTCTGTGAGTTTTCACTTTTAATAAAGAAAGACCTTAGAACACCCTATTTGTAGTTAGCTTGGGGTTATTTAACTCACGTTCCCCCATTTGACACATTCTGTATCAGACGAATCTCCAAGTTATTATAATAAACAAAAGTAAGCAAACCCAAGGAGCCCTGTACAAGACCCTTTATATAAATTTATAGAAAAAGCAAAATTAATCAGTGGTAACAGAAATATGAAAGCAGTTGTCTGGATGGTGTGGGGAACAGGATTAACTAAAAGGGGTAAAAGGGAACTTCTCAAAAGTTGTCCATATCTAAATCTGAGTGCCATTTGCACAAGCAACTATACTGTCAACACTCAGCTACACCAGGAATGTAACTTAACAGCAGAGCATTTGTGTAGCACGTGTGATATCAAAGGCTCAGTCTCCAACACTGAGGAAAAAAAAAAAAAAAACAGTGAATGCAGGATCTATGATTTTACAGTATATATATTTTGGCATAAAAATTCAAACTAAAAAGGGTAACATGTGTCCCTTGGCTATACAACCCTTCCATTTATATCCTAATTCTTATCTCCGGTTGCATATTCTAGAAAAATTTATCTCTGACCAGCATTATCTGTTTTGCTTTGTTTCGTTTCCTATTGGAACATTCTTTTCAACACACAAACATGTTGGTTATTCCTATCCCTGACCCGCAAAATCTTCATTCCAACTAATCTATTATATCCCTGCTCTCCTGACAGTAAAACAGTTCTAAGAAACAGTAAATAAATGCTCCATTAAATAGCAAGTTCCTCTAAGCTATATAATACTGGTTTCGCACATTTATTTATTCTGTGTGTGTGCTACTAGTGTGGGGGTCAGAGGACAATTTGCAGGAGTAGGCTTTCTCCTTCTACTGTGTGAACTCCTTTTGAAACCCACACAACAACAGTAATGGGGAAGGCATTATTATTATCTCTGTTTAATAGACTAATAAAGAATCCCTAGGAAAAGATTCAGCAAGATTACACAACCTTCCAAAAATCAGACAGCAAATAAATGATTCTAAACTTTACATAATGTGCTATCTTGTTCAATATACTACATTGAGACACTCAGAACTCTTTTAATATAAAAATGTTTGGTCTATGAAAAACACCCAGATATACACCATAAAAAAGGTGTGCAGCCATTATCTATGGCCCTATTTCAAACAACATTTCAACAACTGAGAACTGCTATTACAATATGATTATACTGTATACATGAAGTGACCAGATAATTTACTATCCAAATGGAACACTTTCAAAAATAAATAAAAAACTACCAGTAATTATGTCAAGATAATAGTCATCATCCAGCATAGTTATGCACAAACTGCAAGTCAAATGCACAGGAAAGGGTTAACATTTGGACAGTCAACTATCATTTGGTTCCAGTTTTATCTTTGACAGTTCTGCTTAATGTAGCAATTCTCTGACTGGAAGGATTTAGAGTTAGAAAACCTTGTGTGTTTTCTCAAACAAAGATGACCTATTTATAAAAACAAGCATTAGCAGCTGACAACACTGAACATAGGAAAAGGTTCCTGTTTCAGTTTCCTCAAGAAAGGGCATGAATAAAGTAGTTTCAGTATATCTTAAAATTTTACTTGACCCACCAAGAAATCTTATGACATAACAGTTTATTTAGCAATCTGAATTTTAAAATTCTTTGGAAGGAAGGAAGGAAGGAAGGAAGGAAGGAAGGAAGGAAGGAAGGAAGGAAGGAAGGAAATGCACAGGTCCTAAAATGAATTTGAAAACTCTGCCCAAACGCTTGAAAGAAACTATCTCAACAAAAGTCCATCTTAGCCCTACTCTGGTCTCCACATAATACTCTCCGTCTGAGTGGTTTGGATGATTCTGTTGGATCTACCTCAAAACTCCAGTCTTACAGTGAAAAACACCCCAGGACCCCACCCACAGCCCACAGGAACTTTCCAATGTGGGCCTAGCCCACAGAAGCAGATCCAGAATGAAGACGATGGCGGGCACAGTTATACTCAGTCCCAAACAAATAGTGTCAGCCAAACCTAGGCTGGCCATACAGACTACATAGCTCATGCCCTCACTGCCCCTACACTGTGCCCCACAAACCTGGTTCCCTGGCACAACTTGAGAGCTGTGAACAACCCCAAACCAGACTGTACACTGAGATTGTGAAGACAAAGCAAAGTTCACAGGGAAATTTTTAACGTGTTATTTAGGAAAACATACACAAAGCAGTAGTCAAAGTCTAACTTAGACTCTAACCCTGGCTAAAGCAGTTCCCACAGAGAGAAAGAAAAAAAACTTAAATACTAAGTCTCCTAAACTTAATTAAGGCTTTAACATTTCTATTGAAACAATTAAGAGTAACAAAAGCATTAGTTTATCAAATATACTGTATCACAGTCCAGATGAAGACCAGTTAGAATCTGATACACATAACAAAGAAATCGGTTTTTTAAGCCATAAATTTAGCTTCTTCGTCACTAACAGTGAACGAAATATAAATTATGAAAATCAGACTACTTTCAGTCAAATTGTTCAAGACCTTAAGCTTAAAAAAAGATTTTTAAAGAAATAATGAGAAAGTCTTAAGAGTTGACTGCTACACTAAAAGGGCATTTAGTGAGGCAGTCGCCAACTAAGATAGGCTTGAGTGAGATGTATACAAGTCCTGGATCCAGTTCAAGACGCATAACAATTTATGTGAACTTGAACAAATTACACTACCTCTACTTTTTAGTGTCGTCAACTATAAAGTGAAGCAATTACATAGGTAAGTTTGTTCCTGTCTATAAAGTGAGGTTTAAAACATATCTTTCCTCTTTAGATGACATCATTCCCTAGGAAAATTTTTTTAAGGCTTTTAAGAGAAAAACTAAATTCCATTCATAAAACATCTTAAAATGTAAAAGCATTGAACAAATAGTGGCACACACCTATCATCTCAGCACTCAGGAGATAAAAGCAAGAGGGTTTCAATTCTGAGGCCAGCCTGGGCTATTATTAGAGCAAGTTCTAAGCTAGTCTAGTTTACACAGTGAGACCCTGTCTCAAAATATCCAAAACAAAACAAAGTTTTAAAGTACACTTTCCCATTAACACTGTAGGGCACGGGTTAATACCCCAGCAGTGAGGTATATCATCAAACAAAAGCCCGAGGTGGAAAAGAATGAGAAAGGAGCCTCAATTAGACTCAAGTTATGTCTCGTTTCTAATCCTATATTCTTTGATAGCCATTTCAAATTCACACATTACTATATTTAGCAACAATTACTTTAAGAGTGGGATAAAAGCAAGAACACAAGACATGAGGTCAGATTTCGATAACTTGGGATCACCAGAAAAGGATATTAATACCTAGCTTTTGGGTTTACTGTTAGACTGAACAGTAAAAGGGAACATGCCTAGCACCATGGCTGATAAAAGCTAAAGAAATGCCATGACTGCATTAGCTGCAGTCCTCGCTGGCAACCAAGTTACCAGAAAGAAAAAGGAAAAAAAATTCCTACAGATGTCTCACATCTGCATAATTTTTCAGAAAATTAGAAATAGTGTGCTGTTTCTACAAAGGCATCAAGATCTAATTCCTAACTTTGCTACTAACAAGTTTTGGGCAGGCACTCAACTTCTCTTCAATTTAATTCCTACAACAAAGCGATTTTTTTTCAAGCCATGTCACTGTAGCTCAAAACTTTAAACAGACCCTGAAGAAGCAGACAAAAATTTCACTATCACTTGTTCATCTTTCCAAAATACTTCCAAGGCTGGTGTTAACTTTTACATCAGTCTTGAAAAAAACTGGATTCCTACATTATAGACATATCTTGCCGCTACCTGCTAAACAACAGAAGCTTCATATCTGGCCGTTTCTCCAGTGAGGAGTGGACAGGAAGAAAATGGGCAATTAAAACCACCCAAAGGATGTGCTCATCATGTGCCAGGCTCTGAGTTCAATTCCCAGAACAACAACAACAAAAATCACTTAGAACAGAAGATTGTTTAGAAAGCATTTGACTAGCACACCTAATGAATCTGTGATGATGGGAAGGAAAGTAGGAATGAAAAGTAGGGATTAACTGCTGCTGTATTGCACTATCCTAATTCATCCTAAAATGCCATTAACTGTAAAAGGTATATTGATATGCTGCAATGTTACTTACCAAAAAGCCTGTATAGGTCTCCATATTGCCACACCTAACTTTCTCCCGCATAATGAACAGTTCTCTTTGTCCATCTTACTGCAAAACTGTGCATTTAAGAGAAAGGCAGCGACCAAGCTGCATCCTATGTTACCTGAAGATTAGGTACTAAGTGAGTACCAAAATTACCATCAAAAATCCATTAAATTACCAGGACTTAGGTCCTTTAAAGCTCACAGATTTGAGCGGGGGCCTCCCTATCTTTTGGAAAATAAAGACCAAGATCTACTTTTTAAAAGGCATTCGAAAACACTGGGTAAATGAGGAAAGTTATCGTTTTTATAAATAGTCAAATTTACATAAACACTCAGTAGAAGCTAAATAAAGTGAGCAAGGCAACTTAGGTATCACCATTTGCCAAAAGAGGAAAAAAAAGAGGAATAATGAAAATCCTGGACCTGTGATTGGGTGAGCCTGTTTTCACTATATTTCTACATCTCACAAAATTAATTTCACTTGTGACGCTCCGATAAAAGTAGGTAAACATATGGTACCTTCAAGAACGAGAGTACTAATTCCAGTCATAGGCAAATATTTTAGACACACAATTTCACAACTTGGGAACATTCTACATGAGAAGTGCCAACTTTGCAGATCTGTTCATGGCCAACTATGAAGTTGTATCAGACGGCATGACACACAGGCATGGGCACACACTGTGCATGGCACATTCCCTTGGGGCCAGGATCATCCCTGGGTGGGCCGATGGGAGCGAGGGGTAATTACATTTTCATGAGAAATTCATTAAAAACATACAAACAAGCCACCGACCCTGAAATCTGAGCAAGGGTCACCTCAAGCAAGCGGCAACAAATAGGGCAGTGCCTTGTGCCACAGATCCAAAAACTTCGGAGGAAACCAGAAATGCCCTGATAAAGTGTGAGAACATCCAGCGTGAGGGAGACCAGCGGAAAAGGGTAGCTCCCGACCATCCAAAGAAAGGGGCGATAGTTCTCCCGGGATCAGTCAGCTCACGCCCAGCCAAGGCATAGCTGTAGCGGCCGCGCTCTGCTTACCTGGAGGACGTCATGTCACCTTCCTGTCCTGTAGCACAGCGCCCCGTGCCCGATGTCCGATGCTCAGCGTCAACCCCGGCAGCAGCAGGTACCACAGCAACTGCTCCCCAGCTCTGGCACTCAGCGACCAAGAGCGCGTCCTCACACACCCCGCGCGCGGGCGGCCCGGGGCGAGCTGGCCCCTCGCGCTGATTGGCCGCGACTAGAGGAGGGCGGACGCCCCGCCCCCGCCCGGCAGCTGCAGCCCCGCCCCCAGCCGAGCGTTGAGGCTCGCCGCCCGAGCGGCTCCGGCAGGCTCGCCGCCACGCGGACTAGCTGACCTGCCAGAGGGCTGGCTAGCGGGCATGGTGGCCATCTTGAGTCCTGGTAACCACCTCCCCGTTGCCCTCCCGGCTCCACTGGGCAACGAGGTTGAGTGCCCGCCTCAAAAATGGCCGCGCCGCTGGCAACGGGGTTCATAGTCACATGGGCACGCTCTACCTTGGCGAGCTCAGGTCCCTTTACAGCTCTGGGGAAAGGGACGCTGTCAGGGCAAATCATAGACGTCAAAACCTCATCTGCAGACGAAGAGAGGCCGCCTAGGAAACCTCAGCCGGAGGAAAACTGAAAGCGTGGCAACAGCTGCAAGACATGCTTAATTCCAAGCTGCTGCTCAGGGAGTCAGTTGCAGATGATGATCCCAAATGTTCTTGAACTTCAGAAATACTTAAGGCAGCTTATCTAATATAAATGTATTCAGGGTTCCCTAAACTGAAGCAGAATCTAGGTGGGAGAGGTCCCGACATCCGGTCCTGTTAGCGTGTACTCAGGTGATCCAGGTATGCACTAAAGTTTTACATCCTGTGAACCAAACTACCCAATGCTCCATTTGTCACACAGGTCACATTACCTCGCTTGTCTCAACACAGGAGTTGTAAAACAAGCATTTAAAGCTACAAGAAAATGGTGTTAAAGTTTACAGTGAGCTATGGTGAATTAAGAAACCGATAATAAACTAATAAAAGCTGCTGGGAAACTGAGAGGGGGTGGTATTGGTAAATGCTTTATGCCCCAAATAGCTTGTTTATTCTTTCTTTATTCTCTGTGTAATAATATTTATGTTAGCTGAGAACAACATCCAGCAGCATTCATCAGTAAATGAGCAAATAGTGACCAATTTCATCTGTTTGAAATGTATCAGAAACAAGTTCAACACCATCAGGCATTAAAATGTGGTTGATGGGGAGGGGAGGAAAGGGAGCTGAAGGGACAGCTCAGCTGTAAAGTGTTTATCTTGTAAGTAGAAGGAAAGGAAGGGAGGGAAGGAAGGTGGCTCAGCAGGTAAAGCCTTGCTACCAAGCCTATAACCTGAGTTCAAGTCTTAGGACCCATTTGATGGAGGCAAGACTGAATGTCCATCCTCTGGCCTCCAGATATATACCATGGAGAACATCACCCCAAAAAGTATTTTCATTTTTTAAATTTTTAAGTGGGTGCTTTCTGCCAGGTGGCAGGCCCTCCTGCCTTATCTCAAGCAGCATGACTTTCTGCTAGGTTTCTCCATTCTTTTAAAGATTTACAGCTTGCCCACCTTAAGGTACTCCTTTTGAACTCTAATAAACCATCCTTGAGCTTCAAAAAAAAAAAAAAGGGAGGGGTGACAGGATGTACTTTGGGAACTGAAGAAATATCTCAGGGAAGAGCATTTGCTGCTCTTCCAGAGGACCCATGTTCAGATCCCAACACCATCTGCTGGCTTACAACCACTCCAGCTCCAGAGAACCTGCACACAAGTGACACACATTCACACACATACAAATAAAAACCATTTTGAAACTGTGATTGAAGGAACCAAGAAAAAAACATAATGTACTTAATTTTAATATTAAAACTAAAGCAATGTCATTTCTCTTGAGGCTCAGAAAAATATATTTAGATGCTGGTTGCTTCAGAAATTTAAACACAAAAATATTATTTCAACAAAATGGCCTTGGATGTGATTGTTTTTTCAGAGTCAACTGAATAAAGGCAAGAAGAAGAAGAACAACAACAACAACTATGGAGGCTGAGGAGTGTGCACTCGGTTCAGTCTCAACTCCTCTCCAACTTCTTTTCTGTGTGCTTTATCTAATCTCAGGTTAGGAGGCTGGTATCAGAGCAAGCAGACACCTAACCCCAAGTGGCCAACTGACTCTAGATAGCAGAACAAAGATGTGGACCCACCTACTAAACTTCAACAGATGCTCCAAGCCTAGAAATAATAGTAATGCTCTAAGATGCAGCCAGTCTGTTTTTAAGAATACAATAAAATTAAAAAGCACTCTAGAATGTTTTTAGTGAAAGATAAATGAGCACATTTCTGGAAAGTCTTTGGCAACATGTATCAGAAATTTCATTTTTTGAAGCAATTATTTACTTAAAAAGAAGACCAATATGAACATATTTTATACAAATATTTTATATTGTTACAAACTTTAGCATTAACAATACCAAAAATGTATCATGTACCGTAAGCCTGTCATAAGCTAATATTTCAGTAACAGATTATACAGCTATTATAAAATGTTTCCACAGAGCAGAATATGGTTTAATCACTGAGCCACCTTTCGAGCCCCAAGGAGATGGGAATTTTAATTGTGAACTTGCCAAAACTTTCTAACCTTCAACAAATCATTTGACAGTCAGCTTCCTTATCTGAAACACAAAGGAGTTCACTCTGCGTGACAAATCAGGTGTGACAGATCAGGTACACTTCAGTTATCACTGGAGAAAGAACTGTGTTCCTTGCGTCCAATACAAATCAAGTCCTTTCTTTATAGAACCAATCAATATTAGCTTTAGTTAGAGAGATCATTCAAATAAACACTGGAATATGTAGCTATCGCAAGAGGCATTATAAGAAATCTATTGTTTCCTTCTG
Source organism: Ondatra zibethicus (assembly GCA_004026605.1). Taxonomy (NCBI): domain Eukaryota; kingdom Metazoa; phylum Chordata; class Mammalia; order Rodentia; family Cricetidae; genus Ondatra; species Ondatra zibethicus. Next base: position 77,014 of record PVIU01002425.1, read on the forward strand.
ATTATCTGCATATTCTTAGGTTCTATTTTGCTTTAATGTACCATTTTTAACAATCTTTAAATGGAACCTGACAATTTATTGGAGAATTTGAAGTGTACAATAGCACTTGAGTGACTAAACTTAATGTAGTAAAACTTTTTAACAAAACTCTCTCAGGCATACAAGTGTTTAATTTTCAGGGACCTACAAATGTCTGGTGCGCAATGAAAACTATTTAAAAGTACAGAACACTGCTTCCCAAGCATTCATTAATATTTATCTAGTGTTTCACATGGCTTTAATCCCAGCACTAAGAAGCAAAGGCATGTGGATCTCCGTGAGTTTGAGAGCAGCCTTGTCTGTGTAGCAAGTTTCAGGATAGTCAGGTCTACAGTGAGACCTTGTCTAATACACACATACATTATACATTTATACATTAACATACACAGTGTGTGTGTGTGTATACATCATCTCCTTTTCCATGCTAGACCTCAGAGATTCAGCAAAGATAAACAATGCTCCTTTTATGGAGTTTACAGATGAATAACCAGGAAACAGACAAGAACCAAATAATCTGTGCTCTATGGGAGGCACAGAGTTCTTGTGCCCACAGATAAGCACTAAGGGAACCAGAAATGTTAACAGACAGGGTTGTTCCTTCAGAGGAAAGTGTGTATCATCTGTTATCCATCCAGAAGACTGGAAGTGGATGTGGTTAATAGCCTGGTGACCTTTGAACTATCTGTGTGGCCAAGACCACACGAGATCCTCCCCCAGACTCTTATCAATCAACAGATCCATCCCATCTTTATGCAAGATGTACTTTAAGAGTTCCAATGTAATCACGTCTTAAACTTTATTGTAGTACATGGGACTGGGTTATCACCAAAAATTTTTTTCAAATTGTGCTGTGCTTAAATATGACTAAAATAAACTACTCCGGGTCAGACCCTGATGTATGCACCAACACTGGGACGTAGTTGTGTTGAGCTGAACTGCTTTCTTGCCTCTCAGAGTTTGTCACTCTGCTGGCCGGGGCAGTGCTCAGAGAATCACAACCAAGACATCAATGCAGGGATCTCCTTTGCTTTGGATAGTCAAGGAAACTCTATCTTTGCCAAGGGAGAACTAAGTTACACTATCATTTAGTTTTAAACAAAGGAAAAATCTTACTTTGTTAAAAGATTCCCAGACATTATATGTGCAGAATGGAGAAGAGAATCATGAAAGCAAAGAAGAAAATCAGAAGCTTGGCACAGCAATCCAATGGACACATGTAAGACGTCTGAAGCACAAAGATAGGAACGGACGTGAGGCAGCTGGGTCACAAGTCATTTCTGAGACAGCCAGCAGGTCCTGGTGGAGGATGGAGCTGCAGCTCACAGATAAAGAGACTGGGAGCTTGGGAGAGCAGAGTTCTCAGAGTAGAGAGAAATCAAGGAAACATAATTTCTAGTCTGTCTTGAACCATATGCCTTCTGTTGTTGTTTTAAGATTTATTTTTCTTTTATGAGTATGTAAGTGCACTAATGCATGCAACCCGTGTGGAGGTCAGAAGAGGGCAAAGGAATCCCTGGAACTGTAGTTTCAGCCCATTGTGAGCCACCATGTAGGTGCCAGGAACTAAAGTCAGGTTCTCTACTAGAGCAACAAGTGCTCTTAACCATTGAGCCTACCTCTCCAGGCTTGTTTTCTAACAATGAAAATAAAATATGTGACTCGACTTGTGTATGCAGTCTCACAGTAGCCTAAAGGGATGTAAAACTTAGTTTACATTTGCAGCCTTAATTTACACTAGACACAATGTTGTGTATGTTTTGAGTACTCTCGAATTACAGCAGCCCTGGCAGGAGAAACTTTAGTATAACATTTTACGTTTTACAGAGGAAAACCTCTGAAGCTCAAAATGATTAAATAATTTGCCTCATGTCATACTTCATAGACCAGACATCCAGCCATAATAGTCTGACTTCAGAACTGGGGCTAATTACATACACTACAGCAAACATTATCACTGGAATGAATTTAAGGTGTTCTGACATGTCTGAGAATTTTATAAATACCCAAGTCTCCCACAATTTTATCCACAAGGCAGTAATCCAGTCACACACAGCTTTCTAAATAGCTAGAGCATCTTACAAAATACTTTCAGAAACTGTTTTTCTTGGATCTCTATTTTTAACATTTCGACCACAATTTCATTTGTTAGAATGACTTTTATTTTTAAAATCAAAAGAAAAAATTGTTCATTCCCATCCTCCAAGAATTTAGGGGCAGGCCAACAGAATATAATAGCATTCACATATAATCCCCGCTATGAGAAAGCTGAGGCAAGAGGGTATAGGATAAAAAGACTATTAATCTCAGATATTTTGCACTGGTATGGATTTTGGTATACTGATACAAATTTAAAGTTAATTTTGTTACACTGTGTATATGTTTCAATTCTTGTTTGGGGTATTGTGCTTATGCAGCTGATTTTAAAATGCAATGTATAAATAGGAAATGAGGTTAGTAGTTAATGTATAATACTCAAACTTGTAGTCACATTAGATATGTCTTCAATGTTATACAGGTATATTATATCAGATGACAATTTCAAACACTTCAAAGACCTATAGAATATGGCATTTAAAATGTTTAATAACCTAAGGTATTCATGACAATAAGACATTTCTGCTCCTGGCAGCACCAATTTACTTCACAGAAGGATGATGGGCATTGAAGAAACTCCATAGGAGTTTGCTTTCATTGTGGCAGGGTTAGCCATTTGGACAAAAAACTGCTTTTCCCTTGACCTCTTGACAGTATGCTGTATAAACTGGACATGCAGGACCCACGGGAAAGTGACTGCTGAACTCTGTCAAACCAAGGTGGGACAGTCCTTCAGGGATCCTGCTTCACAGAACAGTCTGCCAGATTTTCTGCAGGACACAGAGGAAAGCGGCTGACGAACTTTGCCAATACATTTGTTTTAATGGTGCAAAGATGTGTTCCATTCTTTTATGTTGTATTTGTTTACTCTGTGAAGCTGTGTTACTTTGCCTGTCTAAAACTTCTGATTGGTCTAATAAAGAGTTGAATGACAAACAGAAAAGCAGGACAAAGGATAGGCGGGGCTGGCAGGCAGAGAGAATACATAGGAGAAATCTGGGAAGAAGGAGATGGAATGAGAGAACAAGGAGAGGAGGATGCTAGGGGCCAGCGACCCAGCCACACAGCAAGCCATGGAGAAAGAAGTAAAGAAAGGTATACAGAAATAGAGAAAGATAAAAGCCCAGAGGCAAAAGACAGACTGGTTGATTTAAGTTAAAAAGAAAGAAAGAAAGAGAGAGAGAGAGAGACAGAGACAGAGAGAAAGAGAAAGAAAGTTAGAAACAAGTCAACCTAGGGCTGGGCATTTATAAGTAATAATAGTTCTCTCCGTGTGTGGTTTACTTGGGAGCTGGGTGGCAGGCCCCCAAAAGAGTCAAAAAGCCAAAAGAATAAAAAGAGCAAAACAACCACCAACAACAATAGGACACAAAGTTCACAGACAGCCTGAACTACACAGAGTTTGCAGTCTGGCTAGAGTACATAGAAAAGCATTGTTTAAAAAAAGGGATAGGGGGAAGAATAGCAATTTTACTATTACTAATAACTATTATTAGTAACTTCTATCTCAGATATCTAGTTTGTACAATCAATTTAAACATTGGTGAAATTATTTCCCACTAAAACTGTGACCACAATATTCACAAAGGTCCCATTGTTAAAAATTTTAACCCGAGAGGTAAGTCCTTGCCTAACTCCTAGTGCTCGCCATTCCCACAGAGGAGTAAACTCAAATGTGCTCTCTAATACAGAATGCATTTGTATGGAAAATACATTACAAATAGTCACATCTACCTGGTTAGTTTTGAAATGATGGAACTGACATCTAAGAATTCTTCCTTTAGGGGCTGGAGAGATAGTTCGGTAGTTAAGAGCACTGGCTAGTCCATGTTCAAGTCCCAGCACTGACATGGAGGTTCACAACCACCTGTAACTCCAGTCCCACAGGACCCAATAATTACTTCTGGCCTACAAGGTGAACAGGCAAGTACAGACATGCATGCAGGAAAACACCCATAACAACAACAACATAATTTTTAATTTAAAAATATTTCCTTGGAAGAAATGGATCTTTGGTTAAGCACACTTCTATGTTAGGCAATTCTCAAAGGCCTGAAACTACAGCTCCAGGGAACCTGACACCCTCTTCTGTACTCTGAAGGTACTTGCACTCACATGTGCACAAACGTACACAAACACATAAATTTAAAATAAAAAGTATTCCTCAGTGGGGCATTGTTACACTTGTCTGTAATCCCAGCACATGGGTATCAGAGTCAAGACTGTGAGATCAAAGTCAGCTGGGCTACAGAGACACACATTGTCTCAAAAGCACAAAGTTGACTAATTAATTAAAAGTTACCCTATAACGGTAGCCTATGCCTGTGATCCTAGCACTTGGGAGACTGAGGCAGGAAGGTTGCAAGCCTGGGACACATACTGAGACTCTGTTTCAAAAAAAATTAGGAGGGCTGGAGAGATGGCTCAGAGGTTAAGAACACTGGCTGCTCTTCCAGAGGTCCTGAGTTCAATTCCCAGCAACCACATGGTGGTTCACAACCATCTGTAATGAGATCCGGTGCCCTCTTCCTGACTGTAGGCATATAAGCAGACAATACTGTATACATAATAAATAAATAAATAAAATTAGGAAAAAAATTAAGCATTTTTTTTTTTTTTGGTGAGGGGGAAGGGAGCTATGTGTAGCCCTGGGTGCCCTGTATATCCTCAAACTCAGAGATCTGCCTGGGACTCAAGGCATGTGCCACCATGCCAATCAAAAGTAATCATCTTTCAAAAAATAAGAGAATTAGAATCTTAGATATTGAAAAAAATCTTGGATACATTCTGAACTTCTGACCCACAAACTCTTGAAGCTTAACAAAAGCCCCTAACTTTGGAATTGGAAAGCACGGTCGCTGTGAATGCATTTACACTGTAACAACAGATCCTATGCATACACATAACTAAGACAGTCTCACAAAGTCATAGTGTGCTGATACTTTCCCTCTGCCCGTCTTCATTAAGGGACATAGGTCTGGCTTCAAATCCAAGCTCTTCTGCCTCAACCTCCTTAGTACTGAGAATTACAAGAGTTGACCACCAATATGCTTCTGTTTCTCTTTTATAAAACACTGGTTATGCAAAAGACTAATTCATAATTTAGTCTGTACTCTCTTTTCACAGGTGAATTCAAAAACCTAGTACAAAACCCTCGTAAGACCTTCACATCCAATTCCTAAGTCAAAGCTCTTTTTCTTGTACCAGGCTAACAGCCCACATGAATTACAAAATATAAGCAGAGCCCATGTGTTACGATTTATAACCAGAAGTTTCTCACAAACTCACATATCTCAGGTTAGAGTGAAAAACCAAAAACCTACAGGAGGTCATAAATGAATCAGGAAGAGCTAAGAGGAACCGAGATGTTTCTTTTTTAACCATATCTTAGATTTCTTTCCCTTCCATATTCCAAAATCTACTTCTCTCCTATTTCTTTTTTCCTATGCTTATCAAGCATGACAAAAGTGAAATTTTAAAATGTTTTAAATGCTATTTAAAGAAATTTTGCAATCACAGTCAAGGAGGAGGTTGAAGAAATGGCTTAGCAATCAAGAGCACTGGCCTTCCAGAGGACCCAGGTTCAATTCACAGCACCCACGTTGTGACTTACAACAATCTGTAACTCCAGTTCCCAGGCACTCAATGCCTTCTTCTGACATCTGTGGGCACCAATCCCCACAAGAGGTATGCAGACATACATACAGGCAAAACATTGATATATGTGATTCTTTTCAAATGCGCTACCTGCAAATTTCAACATTTCTTTTTAAGGGTTACTTTTTATTTATTTGTTTGTTGTTGTTTCTGTTTTGTGATATTTTGAAACTGTGTCTCGCTGGGAAGCCTTAACTGGCTCAGTCTCACCACACTGGTCTCAACTCACAGAAATCTAATTGCCTCTGCCTCCTGATTGCTCAGATTAAAAGTATGAACTTCTGGCACCATTTGTTTGGGGTTTTTTTCATTTTTGGCATTTACTTATTATGTGCATGAACTCACACATGCCATGACATGTGTGTGGAGATCAGAGGACAATGTGTTTCGAGTTGGTGCTCTCTATCTAACATGTGGGTCCTAGAGAAGGAACTCATCAGGCTTAGTGGCAAGCATCGTGACCTGCTTAGCCATTTCACTAACCCTGTTTGCTTGTTTTTAAAGATAAGTCTTGCAGCGTAGCCCAGGCTGATTTCAAGAATGCAATCCTCCTACCTCAGCTTGCTGAGTGCTGGGGATTCACCAAAACACAAGCTACCAGAAGGTTTTTGTTTGTTTGTTTATACAACTGCCCATGGCCCAAGGCTATTTGTGTGATATTTCTAAAGCAAAGGATTTCTCACCTCTGGTTTTTTGGGTTTGGTTTGGTTTTTTGAGACAGGATTTCTCTGTCTTAGGTATCCTGGAACTCGCTCTTATAGACCAGGCTGGCCTTGAACTCAGAGATCTGCCTGCTTCTGCCTCCTGAGGATTAAAGGCGTGCGCCACCACCACCTGGCTTCATCTCTGCTTTTTTGATAGGATTTTAAATTATTAACAGTATTAACAGATTAGCAGTTTCTTAGATTACAAGTAATTGTTCCCTGTGTAAGATAGGAATATTGGCTAAAGCAAAAGCCTGATTAATATTTTAATTCTATCACTGCTGATTGTTGTTTCAATCTCAAAATTGTAGATAATTGATAAAAACATTATGTCACATTACAGTTTAAATCCTAGTCCCGAAATTTAATGTATGATTATAGGCAGAATATTTAAACTCTCTGAACCCAAGTTTCTGCATTTTTATCCTGTATTTTAAAGATTTTAGTTTTTATTTTTATGTATGTGCACACATGCCCACATATATTTATACCATGTATTTACAGGTGCCCATGGAGGCTAGAAGAGGCATCTGATATAGGTGCTGGCAACTAAACTAGGGTCCTCTGAAAGAGCAATAAACTATGCTAACTGCTGAGCCATCTCTCCAGCCTCCATCCTACATTATCTTAATAATTAAAACACTAAAAAGATAACAATCAAATTGTCAAAGTCAAGGACAAGTACAATATCTCTAAAGCAAACATAAACTGATCAAAAATTATTCCCTTACCTGGGACATTTTAACTAGTAACCATGAGCAAAATTGTTTTTATTACTGGAAAATAAAAGCTGTTGAAAATTCAAGTTCAATGAGCGAAGCCATTGGTAAAACATACCATTAAGTATATCCCACAGAGAATATTTACTGTTAGTTGAAAACACTACATCCATGGAGCTGATGAGAGGCTCAGCAGATAAAGGCCAAGCATGGTAACTATGGTTCGATCCCAGGACTCAGAAAGTAGGAGAATCGACCTCATCAAGCTGTCCTCTGACCTCAACAAACATGAAATGTGGCACAGAGGGTACACATATTTAAATAAATGTAAAAAAAGATTAAGCCAAATTATTTAAATTTCATGTGTAAAAGAAAACTGGAGGCCAGTGATAGTGGCACAGATCTTGCAGAGACAGGAGGCAAAGACAGGATCTCTGTGAGTTCCATGCCAGCCTGGTCTACAAAGTGAATTCCAGTACAGCCAGGACAACACACAGAGACACACCCTGTCTCAAAAAACAAAAAAACAAAAAAAACAAAGAAAAACAAGAAAGAAAACTGGAAAGTCAAAAGTTGAAAATTGATCACGGAACACACTGCCATAAACTTCTTTAAATAGAGTGTGTGTCTACTGTACACAGAATTGGCTTTAAGGGCTTCTTAAGAAGGAAGAGTCAGAGGCCCTGAGTGTGAGATGAGAGCCGACTATGGGGGAACTCTTGACCTTTGGATCTATTTCCTCAGCTAAGGATGGCTTAGGTGATGATGTCAGAAAGATAAATAAAAAATGTAGGCGGGTGGGGGTCACGGGAGAGGTCAGAGGGGGAGAGGGGAGGAAGGGATGGGAGTAGAGAAAAATGTATAACGCAATAAAACAATAAAAAAGAAAGAATAAAATGTAAGCAGAAAGTAATTACTATTTTCTTTAAATATATTGTTTTCATCTTAAACAAAATCCAAAAAAAACAACCCTTCATTTGTTTTAGAATATATTACAATGGGAAGTTAAAAGATGTGGGATCAAACCTCACATTTGATTTTTAAGATCTATTAAGGGAGTAAGCTAGCTGTGTTTCCTTAGAGAAACAAATTAACCTCTCCGGGCTTCAATTCTCACAACAGTGCAAAACAAATATTGACTCTATCTTTGGAAGGACCTCTCCAAGCATTACAATCTGGAGTCTAAAAAACATCTGATGAGTGTCAGGGACCGTGGCCCCAACATAGAAACTATTTACCTTACCCTAAGTGTATTGGTACGGAGGTACGTGGAAATAAGGAGACACAGTTCACACAGTCATCTCAGAAGGGCATCTCAGGCTTCTCTCATCCTGAAGATCTACCAGCGTTTATTCTACAAAACACCTCTTATCCCCCAGGTAAACCAAGGTGGAATCCTCATTAATATTCCTTTTCCAGGGATGCAGGCTAGCGAAACACCTGCAACTTAATTTACCAGCTTTGGAATCAACACTTCTTCCCAGGCAATCTACACAACAATAAAGGGGAAGGAGCCATACCTCCTGGCCTTTGTCTTGCGGGCAGCTTGTTTGGCATGTCTGGAGCTGCCAAGGAAATTAAGCATGGCCACAGCCTGCCCACAAATATCTTATATGAAATATGGGCCCACAGATGAGTCCTGGAAAAAACCTATATGTAACCCTGAATCACCATTTCCAAGCTTCATCTGGCTCATCCTGAGGTCTGCGAGCCAAGATTTACAGGAAATATCAGCTCTAGGAGGGAATACTTTCCACCCACTGTAGAAATTTTCACTCAGCCATTACTCTACCCTTCTCCCACTCTCATTCCCTCCGGCCTTTCCAAGCAGTCCTCGGTGAGTAACGCTAAGAATTAATCGAATTTAAAGAAGCAAAACCATGCCTAAAGGAGGCAGTAAACTTCCCAACACGTAGAAGGCAACGCCAGAGGGTTCTCTGTGAATTCAAGGCCAGACTGGTGTATATGACAAGTTACTGACAAACCAGGACTACACTTTTTTTTTTCAACTGTCTCAAGTTGAAAAAAAATTTTTTTTAAAAAGACAAGATTATGGGCAACAAGGAGACTGTTAAAGACCACTACATCTGACTTGACATTTACAGGATACCATGAAGTCTTCAGAACACAGGCACGCTTCACACAGAACTACGATCAGAGGGCTCAGGTGTGTGCTTGTGAGTTCTCACCAGCAGAAAAACACTCTTGTTCACTTAGTACAAAGGAGGAACACTGCACTGGCAGGGAAAGGAATGCTGAATCACAGATCCTTGTTTTCTGAACCAAAATATCTGTCTGTAAGCATAGAAATGTATTTCTCTACAAAGTGTCCTTAGGCTAGGTGTGGCATTATACCCCGGAAATCCAGCACTTGGGAGGCTGAGGAAGGAGTAACCCTACAAATTCAAAGCTAAACTGGGCCACATTGGGAGTTCAAGACTACCCTGGGCTACGTGGGAAGACCCTGCCTCAAAAAAGCAAAAACAGACAGTGCCTAATGAGATGATGACCAGATTTCAATCCCAGGACCTATACAATGAGAGAACTGTTTCCACAAGTTACTCTCTGACCTCCACACTTGTGCTATAACGTACAAGCATCCTTACACACACACAATAAATGGATGAATGAATAAATAAATAATTAAGGTAAATGTAAAAATTAATTAAAAAGAGAAAGAGAGCCAGGCGTGGTGGCAGATGCCTTTGATCCCATCATAATCCACAGAGGAAGGCAGATCTCTGAGAGTTCCAGGCCAGCTTGTTCTACAAAGTGAATTCCAGGCCAACTGTGGCATGACCCACCAGTTGCACAGTATACTGCATTACACAGCATCCTGGGGATCTAAGACTGCATCACTGACATTCAATACTTACACAGAGAAACCCTGTCTTGGAAAACAAACAAACAAAGAAAAAAACAGAAAAAGAATATCCTTAGGATATTTAAACATAGGGATGAACTCATCCAAAGGCCAGCTTATCATACATTAAAAAAGACATCTTTTTCTTTGCATTATTTAAAATACTATTTTATTCTGAACATTTAGTACTTACTGAACTTAATAATAAAATTGTGCTTTATTATAACAGCTCAAATCTAAACAGTCCAATTGTATACATTTAGACAATGGTTAAATAAACCAGACAAGTCCAAATGGAATTTGTTAATGTATGGCTTATTTGTTTTGGAGTGTGTGTGTGCGTGCGTGTGTGTGTGTGTGTGTGTGTGTGTGTGTGTGTGTGTGTGTGTGTGTGTGTGTGTGTGTAGTTTTGAGACAGGGTTTTTGAGACAGCCCTGGCTGTCCTAGAACTTGCTCTGTAGACCAGGCTGGCCTCAAACTCACAGAGATCCGCCCGCTTCTGCCTCCCGAGTGCTGGAATTAAAGGTATTCACCACCATGGCCAGCATTAATACATGTTTTAATGTGCCTTAATATGTTATCTCACATTAAAAATATACTAGCCAGTTCATTGCAAGTGTGTGAGAACAAAGCCTTAGTCACAAGACATCTGCATTACCTTTATGACAGAGCAGCTTAAACTTCAACCATACTAAGAACTAACTTGATACGATCTCAGCAGTGGTGAGGAAATACAATTTTGAAAACTGTTTTAGAAAGGACTTAAGACTTCTTGAGTCCTGACTGTAAGCCAAGAATATGTTCAAATCTCTAATGTGGTTAACTTCAAAGACAGCCTGTTTATTTGTGAAAGATAATTTTCTTGTGTTCCAATTAGATGGTTGTTTAGACCAGTTCTGGGTCTTAGGGACTGACATGTTTATTTTGCTATAGATATGTGTGTGTGTACGTGTGTGTGTGTGTATGTATACATAGGTGTGTGTGTGTGTGTATCATCAAGCTTAAAGAAATTTGAGAAAACCTTAGAAATCTCCATTAATCCCTTTACAATACTGTTTGCAAGGGACCCTTTCTGTGAGTGAGTAGACTCAAACATTTTTTTAATTAAAATATAGATAAAAACACCTTTAAAAGGATGCTGTGGCATGACCCACTGGTTGCACAGTATACTGCATTATACAGCACCCTGGGAACCTAGAATTGTGTCACTGCTTTGGGACTATCATTACACTGCAAACATAACACATACCAAGGACCTGCTAACACAGGAGAAAAGAGTCACCATTTAGACCGATAGCGAAGATATTCTATGTAAAGTCAGAAAATCTACTCCTCTACCAAATAAGCAATTCTAGTGTATTAAAAAAGAAAACACTAGCCATAGGCCATTAATAATGTTACTGTCTATATAGGAGAAGTCGGTATGTCTAGAGGGAATTTTCCCTGTGGACAAATGCAAGAAAGAACCACCAGAATCAAAAGCTCATTAGTCTCAAAACAAACCAGGAATTCAATCTAAGAAATTAATTTATCTATATCATCTCCTAGTGTCAGATTGATTTTGTACACCAGTTCATTCAGTGTAACAAAAAGGTAAGGTAAAAGGTCATGAAACCATGAAGTATTTTAAGGTTCTATCCATCAAATAAGTTGAGAATTTGAAACTAAGGGAGGTAGGAGGAGAAGTTGAGGGAACAGGATAGTGGAGATGGAGGAAGGACAGAGAGCAAGGAAAGAGATATCTTGATTGAGGGAGCCATTATAGGATTAGTAGAAACCTGGTTCTAGAGAAATTCCCAGGAATCCACAAGGATGACCCTAGCTAAGACCCTAAGCAATAGAGAAGAGGGTGCCCGAAATGGCCTTGCCCTGTAGTCAGACTGATGAATATCTTAAATATCACCATAGAACCTTCATCCAGCAACTGATGGAAACAGAGGCAGAGACCTGCATCAGAGCACTGGACTGAGCTCCCAAAGTCCAGTTGAAGAGTGGGAAGAGTGAATATATGAGGTCAAGACCATGATGGGGACACCCACTGAAACAGTCTTCCTGAGCTAATGGGAGCTCACTAACTCCAGCCAGACAGGGAGCTAACAAGCATAGGACCAAATTAAAATTAGTCCCTCTGAATGTGGTTGACTGTCACATTATCCTTACTACTTGTACTGGCTTTTTGGGAACCTATTCTCTTTGTATGAATACCTTGCTCAGCCTAGATATAGTAGGGAGGGCCTTGGACCTTCCCCACAGCAATGTGCCTTACCCTCTCTGTGGAGTGGATAAGGGGGAAGAGGTAAGTGGAGGGAATAGGAGGAGGGGAAGGAGTGGGAAATTGGATTGGTATGTATAATGAAAAAAAGATTGTTTTCTTTTAAAAAAATGAAAAGAAAAGAAATAAGGAAAAAATTTTTTAAAAAGAATTTGAAACTAATACAAAAATTCATTCTATACTTATCGAATGCAAAAAAAAAAAACCCTTAAATGATAATTGTGTTTGTTTGTTTATAAGTTCTCACTGGTTCACTGTGAGTTCAGTACCTGGAACCAACATAATATAAAGAACCAATTCCTTAAGTTGTCCTCTGACTTCTACATACACACACACACACACACACACACACACACACACACACACGTGTGGGTGAGTGGACAGGGAGAAATTTTTTTAAAAAATTAAGAATTCATTCAACATAAACCACATGCTGTTAAACTGCATGAAAGGGGGCATTTAGTGGGGCTAAGGGCTTCTCATCTAGTTTGCTGAATTCAAGCAGCAATGGGTGAAAGAAAATACAGATAACACAGCAATAAAGCACAGCACAAAGTACAAGCACTCAAGGAGCGATGTATAAGCTGGGTTGTGAAGTTTTATACAACTTGACCTTGAAGAATGAAGCTTTTTTTGGATTAACTGATTTGCAGGGCGGTCTTAATATTTTATATATGTGCCATACTATATAAATTTTTCTCTTGCTAGGCAGATGACGCCATGTCACTCCACTCACTAACTCTCTACATACGCTAGCACCACTTCCTCCCGTACCATCCCAGATGGGTGTGGAAGTAAGAATATACCCAAGGCTGGCCAAATATTTACAAGTGTTATATCCTCTTAATGAAATGTTGCCTTTATTAATATGGCAACATATTATCTCTTTATCTCTCTAACTAGCTTTGTCTTGAAGCTTACTTTGCCCCATATAAGGACAGCTATGTCTACTTATATACAGATTCCATTTGCCTGGCAATATTTTTCCATCTTTTGATATTGAGTTTTTTGCTATCTTTGCTGGCTAAATACATATCTTGAAGACAACATATACTTGGTTCTTACTATTTAATCCAGTCCATTAGTCTACATCTTTTTAATGGTAGGTTGAGGTCATTTATATTGAAAGTTATTATAGAAAGGATTTTGCTATTTCCTATGAATTTGTTTAATGGTGTTCTTCTTTTCTTTCCTCCCACACTACTTTGGAGGTTTTGCCAGGTCTAGTTTGATCATCTGTCCCTTTCACAGAGCGTACACGTCCACGGACTCAGGAGGAGGAGGCCGTCTTGCCATCCCACTAATCAAATTTTAAAAAGGTCATCCTTGACTAAACAGTAAGTTCAAGGCTAGCCTAGGCTATAGGAAACAAGAGAATAGCAACTGACTTATAAAAAATTATTGATCCTTTACAGTTGACTATTTAATGTTTAACAAAGACCCACCCTTCTTTTCTTAAATCCTGGAAGCTAGATATATTTTAAAATTCAGAATGTTGCAGACTGCAGGAAGGCTGACACAATGGGCGCACTAACGTAGTTTATACACTGCCCTTCAAAGGAAACTCACGCAATTTAACAGACACTCTCGACAGGTGCTAAACAAAACATACACATTTGCTCAGACAGTACTACAGAGTTTCATAGTAGTTTGTTTCACTGCTAAACTGATTCATTTCTATTTCTATTAAAATTGGCTATTTTAATGTCAACTTGACACAAACCGGATTCATCAGAGAGGGATGCCTCAATTAAGATAATACCTCCATAAAATCGGGCTGTAGACAAGCCTGTAGGGCATTTCCTTAGTGATTGATATGGGAGGGCCCAGCCCAAGGCAGGTGGTGTCATCCTTGGGCTGGTAGTCCTGGGTTCTATAAGAAAGCAGACTGAGCTAGCCATAGAGAGCAAGCCAGTAAACAGTGCCCTCCATGGGCTCTGCATCAGCTCCTGCCTCCGGGTTCCTGCCCTGTTGGAGTTCCTGCCCTGACTTCCCTCAGTGATGACCGACCGAGTGCTGAGGGAACCAGATAAACCCTTTCTTCCCATAGTGTTTCATTACAGCAGCAATAACCTCAACAAAGACATCCAGCCTTAATATTTTTTTTTACCAGTTTTCGGAGCTTTGGTACTTCAGAAATATGGACCAAAAGATTACAACCTACATTTAAGTTATAATAATTATTTTACGATGTTTCAGATATATTTGGTGTCCCAAGAGATCCATACTGTAATGGTGATATTTTGCCATTCAGCAGTGAAAATAAAATTCTCCAGCTTAAATTCAAGAGTCCTAATAAACACGTTTGATGGCTGATCTTGGATGTCAACTTGACTACATCTGGAATCTACGAAAACCAAAACAGCTGGGCTGCCTGTGAAGGATTTTCTTGACTGGATCATTTGAGGTGGGAAGGCCACACCTTGTGGTGGCAGTCTACATAAAAGGACAGGGAGAAGGAACCTTTCTTTCCGCCTATTTGCCCTCACTCTTGTTGCCAAGCTGTCTTGTCTCAGGGTGTTAAAATAGGCTTTTGCAGGATTTTGAAGGGCACTGAAGGCTGATAGCTCTCTAGGACTTTCCTGGGACTCCAACAACAGACTGGGGCTGCTGAGACATCCTCTGGCCTTATAGACTGAACAACTACCTAACTCTTGGCCTGAAGACCCATTATTGGACTGCTCGGACCACAGCCTGTAAGCCACTTAAATAAATCCCTTTTCTATTTTTTTCATTCTTTTATCTCTGTTCCTTTATTGAACCCTGACTAATAACTCATGTTCAAAGTAAAAAAAAGTTAGAAAAAAATTTAATTAAAATACACACACACACAAATCCATCAAAATCTAACAACCCCACAATGTTTCTACTTAGATGTAACTATTATCATCATTAATTTGAAAGAGATGATGCTCATTATGTTGCCCAGGCTAGCCCCCAGTTCCTGTGTTCAAGTGATCCTTATGTCTAAGCTTTAAGTAGCTGGGACTACATCGCCACACTACTACCCAGGTATCACAATTATTAACCAGAATTTATAGTCAATTTTTCACCTTTTTATACTGGTTAAAATAATTAGAATTAAACATGTCTATATTCTTAGGAACTTTTTGGTTTGTAGATTTGAGGTTTTGTTTTATTTTTGCTCTCACCAATTTGAATATTCTCTCAACCAGAGACAGTGTTTCTCTGTGCAGAGTCTTGAATGTCCTGGAGGCTTTTCTGAAAAGTCTAATACACTTATCTCTACCAATATGGTTTCCCACCATTCATATCTTTTTTCCAAAATGTGAAATCTCATTTTTATTTTACTTTATTTTTTTTGTTTTTCGAGACAGGGTTTCTCTCTGTAGCTTTGGAGCCTGTCCTAGAACTCGCTCTGTAGGCCAGACTGGCCTCAAACTCACAGAGATCCACCTGCCTCTGTCTCCCGAGTGCTGGAATAAAGGCATGAGCCACCACCGCCCAGCAATTTCTCCTTATTTTTTAATCTTTTTTCTTTTATCTTGTTTGAGACAGTATCTCATTAGCCCACAATAATCCATATACTTAAGACGAGCTTAAGCCAGGCGGTGGTAGCGCACACCTTTAATCCCAGCACTAGGGAGGCAGAGGCAGGTGGATCTCTGTGAGTTCAAGGCCAGTCTGGTCTACAAGAGCTAGTTCCAGGACAGTCTCCAAAGCCACAAAGAAACCCTGTCTCAAAAAACCAAAACAAACAAAAAAAAAAAAAGACGAGCTTAAACTCTCTTTTGTTTGGTTATTCATTGTTTTTTTGTGAGTTTTTTGGGTTTTAGGTTTTGTTTTTGTTTGGTTTTTTTTTTTTTTTTTTTGAGACAGGGTTTCACTCAGTAGCCTTGGCTGGCCTGGAGCTCACTATTTAGACCAGGCTGGCCCCAAACCTAATGAGATCCACCTGCTTTGGTTCTACCCCTGCTGGAATTAAAGGTCTGCACCATCACACCCAGGGACCTTAAAATCTTGATGCTCGAGGGCTAGAGAGATGGCACTAAGGTTAAGAGCACTGGCTGTACTCCAGAGGTCCTGAATTCAATTTCCTGCAACCACATGGTGGCTCAAAACCATCTGTAGTGAGATCAGATGCCCTCTTCTGGTGTGGACATGTAGATAGAGCACTCGAATACAGAAAATAAATCTTTAAAAAAAATCTTGGTACTCCTACTTCACTCCCAAGTCTGTCTCACACTTCTCTTTCTCAAGCTGGAAAACAAACAGCGAACCCCAGCCCTGTTACTGAGCTATACCACCATTCCAATTACTTTGTTATTGAGCTATACCACCACTCCAATTACTTTGATACTGAGCTATACCACCACTCCAATTACTTGTTACTGATATATATATATATATATATATATATATATATATATATATATACCACCACTCCAATTACTTTGTTACTGAGCTATACCACCACTCCAATTACTTTGTTATTGAGCTATACCACCACTCCAATTACTTTGTTACTGAGCTATATATACCACCACTCCAATTACTTTGTTATTGAGCTATACCACCACTCTAATTACTTTGCTCTAATTCACTAATTTCCTCTTCAAATCCATCTGATCTGAGACTATTTTTCATATGTGGGTTTAATTCTGAGAACTCCATCTCTAAACCCTTCAATTTCATTTCTACATATTTCTTATTCATAACATCTTGTTTTTGGTGAACATTTGTTTCTATAGATTTTTTAAAACAGTCATTTTGGAATCATTCTACTATTTCTGTTCGATTTTAAGTGAATTTACCTCCTGTTGGCTGTACCTATTTATTTTCTGAGGGTCTTACTTCTTTCTTCAATCTCAGACTTTCTCCTTCTCCCAGGAGTTTTCAGGCAGGTCACTACAGTTACAGAGCCCATGACCTCCAAGCCCAATGCTCTTGTACTAGGTGATAGTAGGGAATTTACAGCTCCTGATGCTGAGCCATCTGGCAGTGGAGCTACTTCTGTCTTCACTTCAGATCCACAGTTTATTAAAGCAACAGTGGGGCTCAGATGAGTTCAGCCTTCTCTCAGGCAACTACAGGATATCTGACTCCTGAACCCCCGACCAAGTTATCTCCACCAGTTCCTGAACTGCATACTTCATCCCTTGGAGATGTTTATCTTTTTTTTAATTTTAGATGGCTTGTTTGTTTTTTAAGGGTCCACAACATAGGATCCTCTGAGCAAAACTCACTAAATTGCCTAGGCTGGCCCAGAACTTATAGTCCTCCTACCTCAGACTCTTGTGCTGTTATAACATGTATATACCACCAAGTCTACCTCTTGTTAAGTATTCTGTTTCTTTTCTTTTTAAAATTTACTGGTGGAGAATTTGGAGCTGAGTAGACACCATAAGATAAGCAATACCATAATAATAGTAGTTATTCAACATTTGTTCAGATTTATTCAACATTTACTATGTTTTATGTCTATTTTCTTAATAGCTAACAATTTCATGAGATAGATACTCTTACAAACTCTATTTTACAAGAGAAAACAGATGCACAAAGCAAGTAAATAGTCTTCCCATGATAATCAGCTATTAGGAACAGGAATCACACCACATGTCTTGATTCCAGAAACCACGACCTTATCCACTGCCTTCCACCCTGACTAGAAAGCTCTTTAGACCTTTATTTCTTTTGCCTCCCATCCCAATTGTGAGCATGTCACACAGATGGGATTCTAATCAATGGAGGAAAATAGAGCCATGTTCCAGGATGGAGTGGAGCTCATCAGCTCATTTTTAGTATTATTCAGACTGGTCCTATATTTAAAATCAGAAAAAGTCTTTAATGCCAGTCTTTGCCTAGAGCCCTTTCTTGAGCTCAAGCACCTCCATGCCTGTCCCGATTCTCAGGGCTAGTCTGTCTGTCTCTGTCTCTCTTCCTCACACCATCCTTCCACAACCCAACATTTACTGCATCCAAGTACATAAAGCCCAGTAAAGGATCTTATACAAACTGTGTCTAGAAGAATTTGCTTTCTATTCCTTCATAGCCTAATAACTTAAAGGATTAAACTGTAAATATAAGAGAAAAAGCTGACTCCACAAGAGCAGGACTGAGCCAGTGACCTGGGCCAGAGCAGACCTGAGACAACGAACTCCATAGGAGCAGGTACAGGGAACCAACTGCTGAGCGAGTGGGCCAGGGCCAGAGACTACTGCAGGTCCAGGCATCGGTCTGGGACCTCCGAGGGAGTAGGCAGGAAACAGAAACTTCTGTGGGTCCAGCTGTGAGATCAAAAACACTGATGACAACTTATGATGAAGAGGTTGTGGGGAAAAGGGAACACTTCTGCATTGCTGGTGCGAATGCAAGCTGGTATAGCCCCTTTGGATATCAGTGTGGCGATTTCTTAGAAAATTAGGAAACAACCTTCCTCAAGACCCAGTAATGCTCAATCGTGCCACAAGGGCATGTGCTCAACTATGTTCATAGCAGCTTTGTTTGTCATAGCCAGAACCTGGAAACAACCTAAATGCCCCTCAACCGAAGATTGGATAAGGAAAATATGGTACATTACACAATGGAGTACCACACAGCAAAACAAACAAACAAACAAAAGACATCTTAAAATTTGCAGGAAAATGGATGGAGCTAGAAAACTTCATTTTCAGTGAGGTAACCCAGACACAGAAAGACAATATCACATGTACTCACTCATAAGTGGTTTTTAAACATAAAGCAAAGAAAACCAGCCTACAAACCAGAATCCCAGAGAACCTAGACAACAATGAGAACTCTAAGAGAGACATACATGGATCTAATCTACATGGGAAGTAGAAAAAGACAAGATCTCCTGAGTAAATTGGGAGCATGGGGACCTTGGGAGAGGGTTGAAAGGGGGAGGGGAGAGGCAGGGAGGGGAGCAGAGAAAAAATGTAGAGCTCAAGAAAAATCAATTTAAAAAAAGAGAAGAGAGAAAAAGCTTACCATGGCTAGAACTGGCAAACTTGATTTTAGGCTACATTAATAAAAGTATGGGCTTTGATAGGGCTTAGAAGGGGGAAGGGTACCTACCAATTAGTCCTACTCTGTGCAACAAGACTTTAGTTGAATAGTTATTAAGACCAGACTTTTTTCAATACACCAGAGACTTTTTTGGCCTGAATAAATTTTCCTCATTTAATCTTCTTAGCAGACCACTATGGGAAGCACATGCTTCTTTTTTTAATCTTCCAGAAATTTTTCCGAAGAGGGGGAGGATGTGTTTTATAAGACATCACTAAAACTTTTCTCTGATTACCCGTGATACATACAGACTTGATTTTAGGTTTATAGTGCAATTTTAAAACACAGGATGTATGGTGATGTAGGGACTGAAAAAAAGAAAACTAGTGGTTTATGAGTGAAACACTTAGGAAGCGGTACTTGGAAAAAGCTCAGTATTTGCTGATCAGAAAATTGCTGTCTGTTTCCTTTTAAGTAATACTAAAGATAGGACCCTTTAATAATCTTTTTTCAAGTGTGCATGTGTGTGTGCTGGTGCACATGTTTGCATATACATGGAAGCCAGAAGACAATCTTAGGTGTCATCCTTGGGAATGACCACCTCCTTTGACCCAAGGTCCCTCGCTACCCTAGAGCTTGCTAATCAGCCTAAGGACTCTGTGCTTCACCTTCCCAGTGCTGGGAGTTGAGGTACACCACCACCACATTTGGCATTTTTCATGTGTTCTGGGAATCAAAATCAGATCCTCCTGCTTTACCCACTGATCCACCTTTCCCCACACCCTTTGAACAATCTTCTTCAATTGTGAAGGCCAGAAGAAATCATGACAATTGGCTCGTAGGGTTCAATTTTTCCTAACACCAAGTTCATAGTTGCAAACTCGCTTTGCTCTGGTGATTAAGTAGACTTGTATCTAAAGTAGATATGGCAGAACTGAAACTGGAGGCAGAGAAACCTGCTAGAAAGCTAAGCAAAAACTAAGCCAAGATAAAGTCTAAACTTCAGAGAAAGGCAGGTTCACACTGCTACTATGATGTAGGAACCATGGGAGAAAGTCCAGATTTAGGACAAGAGACAGATGTGCTTGCATAAATGTGGCTTTAAAGATCTGCACATCATTTGGGGATATTCAACAGTTAAAACTAGCTTCTGAAAACTGGGTATGGAGGCAGCCTATAAACCCCAGCACTGGTGAAATAGAGTCAGGAAGACAAGATCAAGGTCATCCTTGGTTCCAAATCATGCTCACGGCCAGCCTGGACTGCATGAAATTATGAGACTTGAGAATACACGACAGAAATACTACATATGAAGATGCCCAATCTGAAGCCTAGACACTTAATACCCTCTACTCCAGTCAGGTCGCCTCATCTTCAATCCCCAATAGCGGACCTGTCTTCAAAATAATTTTCCTAAAAAGGCAGATACCTTATTTCACACTGGTTAACTTCTCATCGTCTTACTAACACTCAGGTTTCATTTTCCCAGTTCTACTTAGTTTCTAGGAGAAGAGCGGCAGCTGGATCTTACCTTCTTCTCTCTATACCCAGTTTTTAGCACCACGCCTAAAATAGCATGTACTTGAAAGACAGACCGAAAAAAACAGACTTGGCATGTGTTCAACACTACTTGGAAGGTGTTGTGTCTTCTCTGAGGTGAACTCTGAAGCAATGAACTTGGATAAGACTTCCAAAGAAGAGAAAAGGAAAAAAAAAGTAGTCCTTGTATAAATGTCTGCTACTCAATTACTGTTCCTACCTGAAAGGATGTTACAATCTGATTCTTTCTTTGAAATCTTAGTAACTGTCTCGCCCTGAAAAGCAATCAGCCTAGAAAACAATAAAGAGTTAAGACAGGAAGACACCCTTGTCTGATGGCCTCCCTAAGGCAACTTCCCCCTCTCAGCAATACTGACAATGTTGGCCTAACCAGCTCTATCATAGGGTGATGTCTCTGTGCTGCCAAGATGCCTAGAGTTTTCTTTAAACATGGGTGGGAGCATCATGACAGGGGTCAAAACAGGAAATCTCTGCTGTAGGTTTCAGAGGTTGCTGTTTACAAAGTTCCTCACTATATAGCCCTGGCTCACCTGAGACCTACAGAGAGATCTATGTGCCTGCTTCTGCTGCCAGACTGCTGGGATTAAAGGCATGAGGCACCATGCTAGCTTTTTGTTTGTTTTAAATTACATTTATTTGTTTGTTTATTGTGTGTGTACATACGTGAGTGCACACCAGCCGCATGGGCCTGAGTCTGGATGAACAAGGGCTATTAGGTGTGGCAGTAGCACTCTTCCCCTCTGAGCCACCTCACCAGCTCTTTAAATTGTCCCCCTCCACTGCTCCACCAAAATTATCACCAGGTTCTGCGAAATGTTTCTTCTAAGATAAAATTTCCTAGTTAAAAACCACTTCCTAGGCTAGAAGGATGGCTCAGTGGTTAAGATCACCGACCACCCTTCCAGAGGACCCAGGGTCAATTCCCAGCACCCACATGGCAGCTCACAACTGTCTGTAACTCCATTTCCAGAGGATCTGATGCCCTCGTACAGACATGCAGGCAAAAACACCAATGCACATACAATAAAAATAAATTTAAAAAAAAAAAAGCATATGCTCTTGCTCTTGCGGAGGAGTTGAGCTTGGTCCCCAGCTCTACATCAGGCGGCTCACAGCCATCTTTGCCTCCAGCTCCAGGGCATCCAAAGCCCTCTTTTGGCATACAAATAACACATATTCACACAGACACACACATATACACATTAAGAATAAAAATAAGAATTATTTCCCTAATGCTAACTGAACTTCTTATAGATTTCTAAATTCTTTCCCCAACATCTATAAATACATTTCATTAATTTACTTGCTCCTCACTGACTCTATACATTAAATTGTGCAAATAATTTATAAGCCATTTTCCCTAACAGTTAAACAAAATTGGTTAAAAAAAAAAAAACCCTTAATTGTCAGGCAAATCACTCTAAATGCATTATCATACAGCGATCCTGAAAGGTAAACTAATACAGAAAATAGGAGTCAATTGCAATGGTCTCTGCATAAAATTAAAGAGTTTTGTCCCCATAGTCAAAATACCTAAGCCTTTGACTTCGCCTCTGCAGATGGCTCTGGGTTAGCATTAAGTAAATTGAATTTTACTCATCTAAATCACTTACAAGTTTTAAATAGACACAAAGGATAGATAGGTGCCAGTTTCCTTTTTGGTTAAATTGATATGTAATAGAAATGATTTTATTGGGTTGTTATGTAAAATATGTAGAATGCAGAAACAGTACCTGGTATATACACATTTAAATGTCAAACATTACCATGGATCATTTTTAAAGATACATAAGCAAACAGAGACATGCCTTCGATGTTGTGTAAACACACTAGAATCAAAGAATAAACTTGTATCCTGATACCCTGGGTTCATATTTCTCTTCCTTAAATGTTATTTGAACTTCAATACCTTCACTCGTCAATATAAATAATCTCTGCCTCTCTATCATAGAGCTTTATGTCATTACTACAGATGGTAAGCATTGTTAAACTTGATCATCATTATATATAAAGTATTGCTTTTATTAAATGAAAATCTAAGGAGACAATATCTATTTACATAGTGGGGGCGGGGCCACGAGTGAAGGTCAGAGGACAACAGAAGAAAAGGTTCACTCAGTCCACCGCGTGGGTCCTGGAGTCTGAACTCAGGTCAGCGGACTTGGCAGCCAAGGCCTCTATCTGCTGAGCCATCCCACTGGCACACATAATCTAAAATTTAAAATAAAACATCCTCAGGTTTTTTTTTAACGTGCGTGGTATTAGACATGCACAATAAACCTCTAAGAAGAGTAGGCATACTTTAAAGCCACTGGAAAGGATTTGGGTATCACCCATTTCACCAAGAACAAGATACGGGATCCCCACCTAACCTTTTCTTTTCAGTTGAGAACAAATTATTCTTTTGAACATGGAGAAGATTATGTTGAAGGTAATGGAATTTGTCTCGGATAATCAAGAGCAGCCCCACAGTTTTAAATCAGTTTGATGTGTCTATTTTTAGATAGAAAAATCACCGCCTTCCATTGAGCACTTCAAAGGCATCAAAAGATTGCACGCGCTGGACTTTATACTTATTAGGAAGAAATGTTATTTAACAAAAAGGCTTTTTATAAGTGAAAGTTGCAACATCAATTACATGTATGTAAGGTGTTGGGAGAGCGCTCCCTCCGCTGTTGCCAAATATGCAAAAAAAAAAAAAAATTTCCTAACCATTTAGCCAACTGCTACCCCAGCCAAAACCTCTGAGGTGGATTCCGGTCCCGGGTAGGGGGGTCTCCAAAGATGATTTCAGAGAGATGACAAAAAAAAAGGTCAAAACGCTCTTCCGTACCGCCTTCCGAAAAATCCCAAGTATTTTATCTTTCTCCAGGGTTCAGGAGGCACTGGGTTCCTTCCCGCTATACCCCAGGAAAGGATGCAGCTCCAGACGGGTCCTTTGGGGTCGCGCTAGCGCAGCCCGCGAGGACTCGCACGTGGAGCCAGTGGAAGGCTCGGCCCCCGAGCCAGCAGCTCTGATTGGTCCATGGCTGCCAGGGTCGGGAATGCACCTGAACGTGGTCCAAACCAAGAGGGCATTGAGCAGCCACGCGGGCAACTCCCGGGCTGCGGGTCCACGAACACACACACCCTCCAGCCGCGCCAGTCCACGTGGGCTTGGCTCGCCACAGTGCTGTCCCCCTCCTCCCCACATCGGGCAGTTCTCACCTCAGCGCTGGCGGCGCTTCCACCTTCAGCTTTTTGGGCTTCGGCTCCTCAGCAGCTGCCATGATCGCACCCGCACCCGTTCGGCTCTACCGCGCGTCCCGCCCCTCAGCCCGGTGGCTCCGCCCCCTTGACTCGTCACCGCCCTCCCCTGGGCCCCGCCCCTCTTAACTCCGCCCAATCCGTGACTCCAGTCCAAAACCATTGGCTGCACGCACATCTGATGTCCCGTCCCTCCAGGACCTCGATTACTACGGAAAGGGACCCCGGACGGAGTTAGGCGGCGGGCGAGTGCCTGCGCTCAGGGAGTGCCAGCCTCCCTGTTCTTCCAGACCCTGAGTGATGTAGACGATTCAGATCCAAACCTCTGGAGACACCGTTCCTCTCACTGAGCGCCTTTCCGCCCCTTATAGCTTCCTAGTCCTGCTGACTTCCTTGGCGTCTCTGAGGCTGCTAGTCAGGCACTCTGTTGGGCACTCCAAGCGCGGGGTCCTCGCGCCTTTCTCTGCTGCTTCAGCTTCGGTCCAGAGAGGACCCGGCACCGATAACTGACTCGCCCAGGTGTCAGGGTGAGTGAGCGCGGGGAGTCCACGGGCTGGAGACCGCTCAAAAGCTGGGGAGCGGACTGCGTAGCTCGGGCTCGAGACACTAGCCTGGGCTCCAGGAGCGTCCTTGCTGCTGTGGACCAGGGCCGGGCCTCCCCCTACGCCCGGCCTTCCGGGCTTTCTAGCCAGCTGGGCCGGAGAGGAGGGTGCACCTGCCACGCAGGGGTCTCGAACTCTGGTCTCCAGGCGCGGGAAAAAGGGTCTTGTCATCTACAGTGAGGTGGAGTGCCGACAACTTGAATTCGCCAACCCCCAGGTTTGGCATTGGAGGGCAAAGCCCCTGATGAACCTAAGAGAACGTCCTGTTTAGAGGGTGGCGTCTGAGTGAGCGATCCGGGGATGGGGAAACAGTGAGAAGGGTGTCGCAGCTTCCCACGAGACAGGTGACAGGGCTGTAAACTGAGAAGGTGGCCTGGGGTGCGGGAACGTAAGGATGGGGGCTGATTGACTGTCATGGATTTGTTTGATCCTGAGGCTTTCACTTCCTGGTCAAGAAGTTGGGTCACTGTAAAATACGGCGTTCTCACAGGAAAAGAAGTGGATTTTTTTTTCTTTGTTTTGTGGCATTTAGGGTTTTGACTTGGAAACACATTACATAGGAGAAAAAGGAATTTCCTGCAGCCAAATATACAAATCTCCTTCTTTTCTTGTCCTCTTAGAGAGGACAAGTTCTTTCACCTACCTTCCCAGTGCCATAATCTTCTGCTTCTTAGTGTCCTCCTTTTTTTTCATTTACCTGTTTTTTTGTTCTCTTTGTGTTGCATGCCACAGCACACATGTAGAAGTCATGTGTAGGCCTCACTTCTCTCCTTCATGAGGAATCAAACTCAGGTGCTTGAGCGTGGCAGCAGACACATTCCTGATGAGCTATCTCAATCTCTTTATCTTTGTTTTTACCTACTTACTACTTCCATCTAAGCACTACATTGCAATTTCTCCTTTTCAACATCCTACAGAGCCACCATTAAAATCACTGTAATAAAGATCGCCGATGTCCTCTTGACCTTAAATCATATATTCATGGCATGGATTTAAAAAAAAAACTACTTCTGGGAGCAGGAGAGATGGCTCACCAGTTAAGAGCATTGCCTGTACTTCCAGAGGACCTAAGTTCAATTTCCAGCACTCACATAGTGGGTAACAGTTGTCCCAGAGGATCTCTTCTAAATTTATGGGACAAGGGGTGGGGGGACGCTGAAGAGCTGGCTCAGTAAAGAGCACCAGCTGTTCTTGCACAAAACCCAAGTTCAGCTCCCATCATCCACAGTGGATGGCTCACAACTACCTATAACTCCAGAGAATGTGGCCTCTGAAGACACCTGCACTCATATGGCATATACTCACAGAAATGCATACATATAAAAGCAAAATTTAATTTAAAAAAATGGATTGTGAGCTGCCTGGGATGGGTGGGTGTTGAGAACCAAGTCTGGTCCTCTGCAAGCTTTCAGTCTCAACGCCCCTTTATCTCCAACTTCAGGAGATCTACTGCCCTCTTCTGGCCTTCCTGGGCACTGCGCTTATATGCACAAACCAACACTTAAATATACATAATACATATATTTAAATTAATAAAAACAATTTGTAGGGACAAGGGATAAGAGATTGGCGTTTTAGAAGATCCTTGGTAAGGAAAAGAAAATTGTAAAACATTTTTTGAGATTTCTTTGTATTTTAATTGTGTGTGTATTTACATGTGGGTATGTGCACATGAATGCAGTGTCCATGGAGAGCAAGGGCAGTTAAGATCTGCCTAACATAGATGGTCCTAGGAACTGAATCTGGCTCTTTTGTTTTTCAAGACGGGTTTCTCTGCGTAACCCTGGAACTCACTTTGTCTACTAGGCCGGCCTCTGCCTTCCCAGTACTGGGATTAAAGGTGTGTGTCACCTCGCCCAGCCAGAATCTGATCAGTCTTCTGTTCCTGCTCTTAACCAACTGAGCCATCTCTCCAACCCAAAGAAAAACACAGCTTGACCTCTTTGTACCATTCCTCTACTTCAGTCCCTGTAGATCTCCCACAACCCTTCCCCCTTCGCCTGCATCTTAGTCTCTTCTTAGTTCCACTTCCTTGACTCACATGCTACACAAATACTGTTCTATTCTTTCATGTATGTTTCTTACTATGTACATAATTTCTTTGGATATAATTCTTTTTATTTGTTACTTCCATTAACAACATACCAGTCTCTTTGAAGCATCAGACCTATATACAGTGATTGAATAATATACTTGTTTGAATCAAATATATTATGAATTGGGTCAAATCATGTATGGCTAGGGCTTAAAATGTCAGCTTTCATCCTATTTCTACACAACATACCCAAACTTAAATACATTTTTTGCTCAAAACCTGTTCATTTTACTCCATCTTGTTAACCTTCTAATATGGGCTCCTACTGTTGCTCATCTTGTGTGTGTGTGTGTGTGTGTGAGAGAGAGAGAGAGAGAGAGAGAGAGAGAGAGAGAGAGAGAGAGAATTTATATAGTGCAGCTTGTGAGTGCAATGTCTGAAAAAGCCAGAAGAGGGCACTGGACCCTTGGGTACTAGAGTTACAGACGGTTGTAAGCAGTGGTTCTCAACCTGTGAGTTGCAACCCCTTTGGGGAAGGTCGTCTAAGACCATTGGAAAACACAGACATTTACACTATGATTCATGTGTATGAAGTAGCAACAAAAATAATGTTATGGTTGGGGTCACCACACTATAAGGAACTGTATTAAAGGGTGGCAGCATCAGGAGGGTTGAGAACCACTGGGTATGAGAGCTGGGAGTCAGACTCTGATCCTCTAAAAGTGCACCCAGTGCTCTGAACTTCCAAGCCATCCAACCCCATTATCACTCATCTCTTAACTGGTGTCTCATAATTCAGTGCCTTGTTATTCAGTTTCCATAGTGTAATTGGTGTCATCTATTTGTATTTGCAACTGAATAATGTAAGTTTAGAAATTTTTTGTTCATCCTCATATTCCCCAAATGCCTAGTATATAAAATAGAACAGTTTGTTGAAGGCATAGACTGCTCTGTCATTTCCCAGCCACCCAGACCCAATAATCACACAGACATTATTAATTACAACACTGTTTGGCCTATTAGCTTATGCATATTTCTAGCTAGCTCTTACATCTTAAATTAACCCATTTCTATTATTTTATATTTTATCACAAGGCTTGTGCTTTACCAGTAAGGTTCCAGGGATGTCTGTCTCCTCTGGTGGCTACATGGCGTCTCTCTGACTCTGCCTACTTTCTTCCAGCATTCAGCTTAGTTTTCCCTCCTACCTCTGTTCTGCCCTGCTATGGTACTGAAGCAGTTTTAATCATTAACAAAACACATTCATAGCATACAGAGGGGAATCCCACATTGGGGCGGGGGGCAAAATTCTGGTTAAGAATCAGAGGGGCTAAATTCTTATTGGGTATCATTATTTCATTTTCGTGTGTATGTTAGTGTTTGTGCAGGTGCATGCAACTACAGAGGTCCCCATTTGTGTGGGACCAGAGTTTGAGTTGAGTGCCTTTCTCTGTGGTTCTTCACCTTGTTGATGGAGACAGGGTCTCACAGAAACTAGAGATCACTGGCTAGCCAAAAAGCTCTGAGGATCTGTCTGTCTCCAACACCCCCACCCCCACCCTTCACTCCACTGTTAGGATTACAAAAAAGAAACCACCACTTCCTGTTTTTATAATGGTGCTGGTTCTCACGCTTACATGGCGGCACTTTACTGACCTTGCCATCTTCCCATCCCCCATTCTCACTATAAAGATCTGCCATTCTATTCCTTCATTATGCTTTGTGCAGAAGGAACATCAAGTGCAGTGAATGACTTTTGTTCCTGTTGCTTGAGAGACCCCGTGAGTTCAGCAGCAGAAGACCATATCTAAAAAGAAAACAGAATACACTTTGTGTTTTAGACATTTGATTCCAAAGATATTTTAACTATTGTAATTGTATTACTTGTAAGACCTTAAGATGAATGCACATTTAGTAGAGGAGTCATGAAGCAGCAGTTAAGCTACAATCAAAATTCGGATGGGAGTGTTTTGTGATTCAAAAGTCACACACGCACAAAATGGTTGTGGTGGTTCCTTTGTAGTTTTCTAAGAAAATTCAATAAAATAAGTAACAAAATAGCAATTAAATGCATAAGTGCTAAAGAAATGAGCTAATTTTTCTGCTCCACATGATGTTGCTTAATTGTTATATGCTTTAGGCAATTGGTCATAATATAGATAGGTAAACTAAGGTCTCTTTTCCTAGTATAGAAAGTTAAGATTTTCTTTTCCTTCGATTTTTTTTGTTTTTCAAAACAGGATTTCTCTGTAGCTTTGGAGCCTGTCCTGGAACTCAATCTATAGACCTCACAGAGATCCCCCAGCCCCTGCCTCCCAAGTGCTGGGATTAAAGGTGTTCGCCGCCACTGCCTGGCTAAAATGGGTTTTAAATCAAGTGCTGCTGAGTGCTGGAAATGTTATTCTCTCATCTCAGCACAAAGGATTAACAGCAGTAAATCCAGTGGTTGGTTTGACAGCGCTGTATTCTGAAACCTGAACTGCTGCCAATGAACACAGCTTTGGTGGAAACTTTCCTGGAAAGAATTTTTCACCAGCTTAAGAAAATGAGTGGAAATCTAGCTGTAAAAGAAACTAGTCAAAAACAAAGAGCCCTCTTAGGGAGTGTTGTGATACTGCAGTGTGCTGTGTTCCATAAGGCTAGTGGCTTGAAATAACCTGTGTCACTTCTTTTATTTCTACTGTAATCTATTAAACTCTCAGCACAAAAACTAGAACATGTTTGGTTTCTATATGGAAGCGTCAGTTCTTCCTCTTAAATCAAGTCAGAATAGCACATTGACTATACTAACTAGTATCACAACCAGATGTGGGTGTTAAATTAATTCAAATTAGCTTTAAAAGGTAGCAAATTTTGCAATTTACAAATTCCAAGTTTGCAATTTCCAAGCTAGCCTGGACTACATAGTGAGACTATCTCAAAAAATAGTTACAATTTCAGTACCTTTGTTGTTTTTGCTACATTTTTGTTGTGTTTCTTTTTTGAGACAGGATCTCATATATCCTGAAGTGACTTCAATCTCCTGTGTTTATAGTCTAGTCTGGCCTTGAACCCTAATCGTACTGCCTCCACTTCTCAAGTGCTGGGACTTCATGTTAGCTACATATCTAGTGCACAGTAGTACGTGTATTCAATGATTACCATATTGGACAACACAAATAAAGGATATTTCCTTAGCTGCTGAAAACCTAATTGGCACTGTGTTCAAATATGTGCCTGCTAATTAGTGTCCAAGAAGCAAGTTAAGAACAGGAGCTCAGAATTCACCTGTTCAGATCTTCTATCTGGCACTCTGTGGTCTTAGATGATTGATGTAATTGTTCTGCGACATTTATCATCGTATACAATGAAGATAGAGCAGTTAGACAGTTTTCAGTTGTCCCCGTGTTACGCATTTGACAAATATTTTTCCGTTGTTGTTTTGTTTCTTTACGTTTTTAAGAAAAGGTGTCATATGTCCCATACAAACCTCAAACTTGCTATGTAACACACATGAAAAATACCATGGTCAAAAGCAACTTGGGAAAGAAGGGGTTTATTTGGCTTTTACATCCTGATCATAGTTGTTCATTGAGGGAAGTCAGGGCAGAACTATGGAGAAAAACTGCTTAGTGGCTTGCTTGGCTTCTTATATACCCCAGAACCACCTGTGATGGGTTAGCACTACCTGCAGTGGACTGTGTCCTCTTACATCAGTCAGTAGTCAAGAAAATGGCCAACAGATATGCCCACAGAGCAGTTCCTCAACTGAGATTTCCTCTTCCAGATTTACGTAGCTGTGTCAAGTTGGCAGCACTTTATATTACATTGATTAACTGTTCTGTGTTCAACCAAACTTGCATTCTTGGAATTAACTATAAATTTAAAATTTGTTGCTGAATTTAGCTTTCTAATATTAAGACTTTTCCATCTGTGTTCTTGGGAGATACTGATCCGCAATTGCCTTACATTTTTTTTATATATTTATTTATTTATTATGCATACAATATTCTGTCTGTGTGTATGTCTGCAGGCCAGAAGAGGGCACCAGACCTCATTATAGATGGTTGTGAACCATCATGTGGTTGCCGAGAATTGAACTCAGGACCTTTGGAAGAGCAGGCAGTGCTCTTAACCACTGAGCCATCTCTCCAGCCCAATTGCCTTACATTTACTTACATTACATTACAACACTTACATTGCTTTGTCTGTTTTTTATGTCAGCACAGTATGAGAAGTATGACAATTTTCATACAATATATTTTGATCATATTCTTTGTCCTCCACATACCTAAGTCCTCCCCATATATCCCTACCTACCCAACTTCATGTTCTCTCTCTCCAGAAAAAGAAGGAGGAGGAAGAGGAAAGAAATTTTTTTAAAAAAAAACACAAAAAGATAAAAAAAATAACAAAACAAAAAAGTACACATACTCACAAAATGGAGTCCTTCTTGTGTTGACCAGATATGCCTGTGCATGGGACCTACCCTAGAGTGTGGTTGATAAACCCAGTGATACTCTATTGGAGAAAATTGATTTTCCCTTTCCTGGCAGGTATCAGTTGCAAGTAGCTTCTTGCTTAGGTGTGGGACTTGGTGTCTACTTCGCTTTCTCCACGCTGTGATTTTTATCTGATTTGAGTTTGTGGAGGTCTTTGTGTGGTATGTCGGTTTCTGTGAGCTCATATGTGCATCAGCTCTGTTGTGTCTGGAAGATGCTGTGTCCTTGAAGTTGTCCACCACTTCTGGTTCTTCGAATTTTTCTGTCTCCTCTTCTCCTTACTTCCCTGAGTCTTGAGGGGTGGGTGTGATAAAAACATTCTATTTAGGGCTGAGCAGTCCAAAGTCTCTTACTCTCTAGACATTGTCCAATTGTGAGTCTCTGAGTTTATTACCATCTACTACAACTGTGCATTTCAATGTGCAGTAAGTATAAGCCCTTTTTTCCTTCACAGAAAATGATCCACAGTCTATTTCTCATCAACTGCTCTGGCGACATATTTCTAGAAAAACACTGGAAGAGTGTGGTAAGCCAGTCTGTCTGTGACTATTTCTTTGAAGCTCAGGAGAAAGCTGCGGATGTTGAAAATGTCCCACCTGTCATTTCAACACCTCACCACTACCTCATTAGTATCTACCGGGATAAGCTCTTCTTTGTGTCTGTCATACAGACGGAAGTGCCACCTCTCTTTGTGATTGAGTTTCTGCATCGAGTTGCTGACACTTTTCAGGTTTGTAGCCATCAAACTGTTGTAACTAAATCACCCAGGATAATTCAAGGGGAGATGTGCTTAAGTGTGTCACCTAAGTTTCTGATGTGTACAGGGTGGCTTTTCTCTCTAAACCTAGTATCATAAGCACTTAGAGCGTGTGCAGTCACACATATTGCAGCTCTGTCCTTGGTTTTTATGTGTGTGGCAAACTATAGCATGAGGAAACAGTGTGTCCTCCACTTAGAGTTCTCTGGATCATCACAACGATTTATTGGTCATAAGCTCTTCTATATTTACATTTTCAATTTTCTCTTGTTTTGACAAAGCAAATGGCTTAAGCTTTATATGTGCTTAGGAGTGGGTTTATTAGGACTAATGAAGTTTATAGCTCATACTTCAGTACTTTCTAGTATGATATATAATAGGAATCAATTCAATATAAACACAGTTAGAAAATATTGAAATGTTAGGGTTTCCTTAGAGAATTTTTTATTTCTATATATTTCTAAGGTCTCAAATCATGAGTGAAGCTACTGTTAAGTTTATTCTTCAGAAGAAAGGGTATTATAAGGAAAAGCAAGCTTTTCTTCATGCTGTTCAACATTATGGTTATTTTGTTAGGACTACTTTGGTGAGTGTTCAGAGGCTGCAATTAAGGATAATGTGGTCATAGTGTATGAGCTCTTGGAAGAAATGTTAGACAATGGATTCCCACTGGCTACTGAATCTAACATTTTGAAAGAACTAATTAAACCACCAACAATTCTACGTTCCGTCGTCAATTCTATCACAGGTATGAAAGATGAAAACACTCTGCTAGAACTGATCCATTGAAACTTT
Organism: Ondatra zibethicus; assembly: GCA_004026605.1. Lineage (NCBI taxonomy): Eukaryota > Metazoa > Chordata > Mammalia > Rodentia > Cricetidae > Ondatra > Ondatra zibethicus. The sequence continues at coordinate 109,807 of PVIU01002425.1, forward strand.
ATGAACAGCCTATTTTGTTCATATGACAGACTATTAGGGTAGTCTAATTTGGCCAAAATTAAAATTACCAATAATGTTAAAATGAATGTATTTTTTATTTTCTCTCTCTGTGTCTTCTCTCTCCTCTGTCTCTCTCTCCTTCTCTCTCTCTCTCTCTCAATTCAATCAAGCCTTCAGGCATGGCAGTAAAAGCCTTTACCCACTGACACGTCTGACTAGCCCACCTTTTGTTTAGAGAGAGAGCAAGAACAAAAACAAAAGCAGATATATGAGGTCAGGTGTAGCTCATGTGTAATCATATGCATTTAGGAGGCTCACCAGTGACTTGCTAAGTTCAAGACCAATCTGGGGTACAGAGTGAGAAATATGTTTCTTTTTATTAAGAGAGGCCTAATTTGTATGACAAAGGACTTTTAGAGCCGGAGTATAGCTCAGTGGTAGCATTTGCCTATTACTGGGTTCAACGCCCAGTATTTCAAACAAGAAAAACTAATAAAGTAGAAAATTAGTTTGTAGAATTCATACATAGTGGGCTTTCTGCTTTTGTTATAAGCTTCCAATTGAATTTTATTTCTGAACCATACCTTGAAATTACATATACTCAGATAATCTCTTGAGATTTTAAAAATCTTCTGGAAAGAGGGGGCTTGGGGCAGAAGCCTTTAATCCCAGCATTCAGGAGATAGAGGCAGGTGTATCTCTATGAATTCGAGGCCAGCCTGGTCTACAAAGAGAGTCCTAGGTCAGAGCTATATAATGGGACTGTGTCCAAAATTAAAAAAGAAGTCTTCTGGAGGAATGTTATGTGCCACTCCAACTACACTGCCCACACTCAGCATCTCTTTACCCTGGGGAAAATAGTTTGAATATCTAAAGATTTAAAGAGCAATTTCGTACTTCAGGAATATTGTAGTGAGACACTGGAAAACACTTAGATTATTAAGTGGGGAAAAAAACAAGACAAAATAGAAAAAATAAAAACAGCACAAACTCATAAAAAGATATAGGTATATATTTTTATTTTTTTGTTTTTATTTTTGTTTCTGTGTGTGCATATACATACATACAGATAAACATATATATAATTTACAAAGATAAAAATCCTAAAATGGCCAGTCAGTGGTGGTTGCTTTTTTAATCCAGCACTCAGGAGGCAGAAGCAGACAGATCTCTTGAGTTCGAGGCCAGCCTGGTCTACGGAGTGAGTTCCAGGGCAGCCAACACCATTACACAGAGAAACCCTGTCTTGAAAAACAAAACAGAAAAATCTAAAATGTATACATTGGTTATCTCTAGCTAAAACATCTTTATTTTTGCTGTATACATTCTTAGATATGTGTGTGTGTGTTGAGTGTGCACAGAACATTAGGTGTCCTGCTCTATCACTGTCACGTGGTTCCTTTTTTGAGACAAAGTCTCTCACTGAACCGGAAACTAGGCTTGTTGCCAGCAAGCCCCAGCCATCCTGTATTGACCCCCACAATGCTTGGGACATAGGTGTGTGCCCAGCCACCCCATCATTTATGTGGGACTGGGATCTGGACTCAGGCCTTCGTTTTTACATAGCAAGCACTTCTATCTACTGAGCTATCTCTCCAGCCCACTTTGTATTATTTAACTTTCAAAAAAATTACTAATGTATAATGTAAAACTATAGCATGGACTGAAAAAGTTTAAGAGAATGGTTCAGGATGGATGTGGTGCTGCATACCTGTAATCCCAGCTACTAGGGCAGCTAAAGGAGAACAAATATGAGTTCATGGCTAGCCTGGGGTACAACATGAGAAAATATAATACACCTGGGCTATACTTCATTAGTAGAGTATGCTTATAATTCTGTGTTCTAGTACCACATATGTATACACAGACCAAAGAATGGTTCAGTGGATGAAGTAATCTTTCTTGAACTACCAGGTGACCCTAACACAGGGCCCTGCAGAATCAGTAGATTGTAGAATTAGATGAGAGCATGTATGAGGAAAATATACATAAAATGGAAGGCTACGTTGTAGTTGCCCCTCTAACAGAAGTAGAGCTTTTGTAATTGAGCACTGAAAGCACACACTTAGAAGGTGAGACGTGGGAAGCTGAAGCGGGGGAATACTTGTACCTGCGGCTAAGCAGAATGTTTAGCTTTTGTCAGAAAGCAAGTAGGAAGCATAAAATTTTCTAAACAGGAAAATAATCTGATTAAAGCAGTATTTTTCTGATACTCTTGGAAAGTAACAGGCTGGAGACAGGAACACCAGCAATAGACTGAAATGAGTGTTAGCCTTGTTAGCCAAGCTTAGTAACACATGCCTGTAATCCTAGCATATAGGAGGATCCCTAGTTCTTAGCCATCCTAGGCTATATACATTCCTTGTCTTAAAAACTAATCTAGATTTGAACATACTGTATTACTGTGTAGCCAAAGATGACTTTGAACTTCTAATCCTCCTACCTCCACCATCTCACAAGTGTTGAGGTTAAAGTGCATGCTCTACCACTCGGTGCTGGAGATTGAACACAGGGCTTTATGCATACTAGGCAAGCACTCTGAAACCATTATGTTTAGTTAAGTTTGGTGTGTGTGTGTGTGTGTGTGTGTGTGTGTGTGTGTGTGTGTTGTTTTTGGAAGCAAGGTGGTTATAGAATGCAGATGAGGCTGGCTTTACATTAGCAGTCCTCCTGCCTTAGTCTCCTGAGTGTTGGGAGTATAGGAATGTGCTGCCTGGCTTGCAACCTGTTTTTGCAAGATAGGGTCTTGATTTGTAGCTCTGACTGGCCCAGAACTCACTATGTAGACCAGACTGGCCTCAGACTTGCTGCCATCCTCCTACCTCTGCTGGAATCATTGAAAGAAAGGGAGGGAGGGAAGGAGGGAGGGAAGGAAGGAAGGAAGGAAGGAAGGAAGGAAGGAAGGAAGGAAGGAAGGAAGGCAGGCAGGCAGAATTAACAAAATAGGAAAAAGTGGTAATGTTACTTATGAGTAAATATTTAAAGAAATATACCTGTATGTTAATAGTAGTTGATATTAATAGAACACAGATTATTTTAAATGTTTGATAAACTTACTACCTTTTACTGCATGAATTCCTTTTCAATTAAAAAATATAGTCTAACCAAAATGTTGAATAAGTCACAGTGAAAGAGTTTCTGTCTGCATAACCATACATATGCAGTTTGTAGGAAGCTAACCAGATAAGAACATTAGTCACATTTCAGCCAAAATGGTATACTGACCTTAAGGCAGGTGTGGGTTTTTTTGGTTTTGTTTTTGCTCTACTGGAGATAGAGCTTAGAGCTATGTGCATGCTAGGCAAGTGCTGTACTATAGAGCTACAATCTCAATGGTGTGGTGATGTTGAAGTGGGAATAAGCAAAAATATGTTCTTCATCTAGTTACTCCACAGAGACCAACATGGCAGCATCTCATGTAGAATTCCCCTGCATACCAAAGAACCAGGTTTGAACTGTGAAGACTTCTTCCCACTAGGTTGTTCAGCAGCCAAGCCTCCTCCTCATTGCTGGCAGCAGTACAGGATCCTGTTGTTGAGCCATTAGAATTAGCTTGGGTTACTGCTAACACACAGAAAGCAAAAGCTAAGTGAACACATTTATCTTGGTCTAACAGGTAGACAGGAACACATGGCCCATCTCTGTCCTCTTGCATGGAATATGTCTTCAGCAGTTCTAGAGCCCGTCCTCAACTGCAGGGAAGGAAAATCCAAATGCAAAGCAAAAGCTAAAGCATCCTTTTTCCATCGTTTTCTGATAACTATTACACGCATCACACTTTGCTTTCTTTTCTAATTTCTAGGCAGTAGTAATGTTGGGGACACACTCCCCACCGGGCAGCTATCCAACATCCCATGGCGTCGAGCAGGAGTAAAGTACACAAACAATGAAGCCTATTTTGATGTAGTTGAAGAAATAGATGCAATTATAGATAAATCAGGTAATTGTGTGCATCTGGTCTTCTGGGGAAGAAACAATTCAGTTGACACAAGTTGAACTGAAAACTGAAATCCCTCGGCAGGGTGATTTTGAGCAGAAAATTATTCATTTTTCTAATGATTTATAAATCTATTTATTATGCCCAGAGGTTACATTATAATTATCATAATCACGGACTGAGGTAGTGCCAGGTGTTTGTAAGTCCCTCTTGCAGCTTTCTCATCTGACAGGTATCATGTAGCTGTGGTCCCTATGCTGCTCCCTGCTACATGAATGCCAAAGGCTTCTTCTGGTTGCTTTTAACACTCAGGAGGCAGAGGCAGGCGGTCTCTATCAGTTCAAGGCCAGCCTGGCCTACAGAGCTAGTTCCATGGCAGGCTCCAAAGCTACAGAGAAACCCTTTATTACCTTGTCTTCTTTCCATTATAACCTTTAGGCATACAAAATAATAAATCATGACTCCTGTTCCTTAAAAAGTAGCCTAAAGCTTAGTTCATTTCATGAGGAAACTGCTTCATTTTTAAATTCTATAAAAATATTTTAAACGTCAGTCCAAATAATCTTGTTTGACTCTCTAAAGAATTCCTTAGAATTACACTCTAGCCAGTTAGATGGAGCCAGTGAGAAATGCTGTCAGAACTACTAGTACTTTTCCCAGAATGTGTTTCCATTACTCCAGCTACAGTGAGGACTCTAGAGAAGAGCCAGATTCCATTAAGGTTATCAGCTTTCATTTCCTTCTCTAGGATCTACAGTCTTCGCAGAAATTCAGGGGGTCATTGATGCTTGCATTAAGCTCTCTGGAATGCCTGATCTCTCTCTCTCTTTCATGGTAAGTTTAATCTGCTCTATAGTCCCTTACATGGCTAATACATTTGAAATGCTAAGTGATGTGATAGTTCCTGAGGGAAGATTGTAGCTGACGTTTGTTGATTTTGTATTTGTGTGTGCTTGAGTTGGCTTGTATTTACCAGGGCACACATGTGGAGATCAGAGGACATCTTGCACCGTATGGATCCTAAGAATCAAGCTCAGGTCCTCAGCAAGCATCTCTACCTCTTAAGCCATGGAGTTTATATTAGGTTACAGAGGGCTATCTCAAAATATTCCTAGCACAGCTTTGCAGACAGGAGCTGACACACTGAACATGGCCTTTATGGAAAGGTCGAAGGGAGGTCTTTATCTAGAGTGGGTTAGAAGTGGCTCAGAATTTGCTCTCTAGCTTTTGTATCTCCACTGTCATTTTTACCAGATAGTTACTCTGCTTATGTAAAGGGGCATTAATATTTTGTATCATATAGATTTAGCATGACACACTGCTAAAAACATCTAGGAGAAATGTGTTCTGGTTCTGTCTCGGTTACCATTTCTCTTTCAACTTCAGTTTTCATCTGTGCAATGTAGATAATGCTACTTGCTTTTTCTCCCCATGGTTTATAAAGTTCAAGTAATGTATATAAAACTATTTTGATATGCTCACAATAAATTTTTACACTGCTTTTATGACTTAGGGAGCATATTAATTTATCACAATATGTGAATACTGTTGTCATACTTCTTATACTCTGTACATATGGCCTTTTCTTTTCCTGACAGAACCCAAGACTTCTAGATGATGTCAGCTTCCACCCGTGCATCCGGTTCAAACGTTGGGAATCAGAAAGAGTTTTGTCATTTATTCCTCCAGATGGGAATTTTCGACTCATATCATACCGTGTCAGCTCACAGAAGTAAATTGATGCATCAACCAGAATTTGCCATCACAGTCCAACGATTTGAATAGAACACCCCTGCTCTTGTTTCTTTTTTACAGTTTAGTTCTTGAGTTTATCATGGCTTACTTAGGCATGGCTCACCTGGAGACCTAGTGAGAACTGGTGATAATATGTACCTAAAACAGTGTTTCTGAACCTGAAAGGGTAGTAGTGAGGGAGAGGTTAAAATCTGTAACTAAAAACAACCCTTTGGATTATGCATGTTCTTGGCAAACCATGACTTTGGTGCCTTAATCCTGCTATGGTCTGTAAACTAACAAGACAGCCACACCCTAAGATATCCCTCTGCTACCTGCTTCACATTGAGTTTGGGGATAATAGGGCCTCAAACTCTGGATCCTCTGCCTCCCTCCTGAGTGCTGGGATTATTGAGTTTTAAACAGTTTAACATTGTCAGCTAGCTAACTTGTCCCTTTAGAATATCAGAAAGCATTTGGGTAACAAATCTGAAAGTTTTTTCTGAGAATTATTGCTTAGCTCTCCCCCTTAAGTATAGCCCTCTACCCCAGTTGTTTATACTGTATTTAAACCAGATTTCTGTTTTGACTTATGTGTTATCAATCCATACAGTCCTAGCACACTGTGCTGTCCTCAACAACCCCAGCGCAGAGGCTGCATTCTGCTAGGGTATATGGCCCTATGGCATAATTCCAGACAGCATGGGACACAACACTGCATCTGGAATTGTCCCGTACCTTTCACTGTGTACATACCTTTTGTATCTTTCTCTCTGTGTCTCTTTTAGTCTAGTGGCAATACCAGTGTATGTGAAACACAGTATCAGTTTTAAGGAAAACAGCTCTTGTGGCAGATTTGACGTAACAATTGGACCAAAACAGAATATGGGAAAAACTATTGAAGGAATCACAGTGACTGTTCACATGCCAAAGGTTGTGCTGAACATGAACCTGACGCCAACACAAGGCAGCTACACATTTGATCCCGTAACCAAGGTACAGCCCTTCAAGTCAACAGTGAGCAAGTATTCTGTGATCTGTTTGGTGGGGTGTGGAGGACGTAGCGTAAGGAAAGCAGTGTCCATACCTTGCCTCTAGCTAAAGGTTTTCAGAGGACTGTAAAAGATGATTTCCTCTCAGCTGCTTTGCTTTCATAGCAAAATGTGATAAGTTTTCAACAAAAAATTGAGTGCTTGATAAATGAGGTGTGTTTTGTTTTGTTTTGTTTTTTGTTTGAGATGGGGGGGTCTTACTATGTAGCCCAGGCTGGCCTAGAACTCAGGAAGAGTTCTACATTAAAAGCATGTGCTACCACACATAGCTGAGAAAGTGTAATTTTGCATAATTTCATAGAGCATTTTTTGGGTGTTTTGTCTTGATTTTTGTTTTCTGTTTGTTTCCTTTTTCTTCTCTCTCTCTCATTGTAGTCCTGGCTGTCCTGGACTTCACTATGTAAACCACGCTGACCTGGACTCAGAGAGATCCACCTGTCTCTGCCTTCTGAGTGCTGGGATAAAGGTGTGCGCCACCACACACAGCAGTAGAAATCTTCTAACCTTGGGGCTGGGGAGATGGCTCAGTGTCTAAGAACATAAACCGCTGTTGTAGAACACGCAAATATGGTTCCCAGCAATCACGCTGGAGCTACACAACTGCCTGTAGCCTGCTCCAGGGGACCCCACACCCTCCTCTGGTCTCCATAGCAACCCCATATAGACACACATGTCCACATAAATAAAAGTAAAAATTTACAAAAGAACATCTAACATTAAGAATTCAAGAACCTCCCCAGGGATCATATATGTCTAAGCAGAGAAGTTCCATATTCTTGGTCCTCCACTCCAACCACAGCCATACTTTTATCTATTACTCAATTTCCATACAGGTAATTTCACTTGACAAAGGAGTCTTTAGCCGAAAGTTTAATGATAGTAATAAGTCAGTTGTCTATTCCAGGCTGCTCCTGTTTTCTAAGACACTGCTTTATTTTGTGTAGAAGCTTACAGCATCTGTTAACCTCTGAGCATGTCTTTAAGACGTGGCTAAGATTTTTTTTTTCTCTTGTCTTTTTAAGGTACTAGTATGGGATGTGGGGAAAATTGCTCCACAGAAGCTCCCAAGTCTTAAAGGACTGGTAAATTTGCAGTCAGGAGCTCCCAAGCCAGAAGAGAACCCCAGCCTCAACATACAGTTCAAGATCCAGCAGCTTGCTATTTCAGGTACAGCCAAGTTTGCCGTGCGGCTACGAGAAGCTGGAACAGGAGTTTGGAAGAGCTCTGCCCGTCTACCCTAGGGAGGGCAGCAGCTCCGGTTCACCTGCTGCAGTGCTCACTTCAGCCTTCTGTCACACATGCCCCAGAGAGGCCGTCCTTTGTGCTCACAGAGAGTAGAATTAGCTAGATTCACAAGCATTTTTCTGGCCAGAGTATAATGCATGGATGATAGAAAAAGGTCATTGTTTCCAAAATGATGAATGGAGCACTGTACAGTGTCACATCTAGGGTTCAGTGTTCACTGCTAAAGAAATCTTGTATTATTACTGGGATAGTAATGATTTGTTTCATTCTTTTTGACACAGGCTTAAAAGTGAACCGCTTGGACATGTATGGGGAGAAATATAAGCCATTTAAAGGAGTCAAATATGTCACAAAAGCTGGGAAGTTTCAAGTGAGGACGTGAGAAGAGGCCAAAATTCCTCAAGATGTTTGTTTTTCAAGAGTCATTACAAGTTATTACTATTAGGTACCAAGTGGGTGGGAACACATATAAAGCATTTGTGTCAAGCTACACTACTAACAAAGCTGCTTAGTATCAATGTAAGGTTCTTAAGGAGCTTTAAGCTAAGGAAAGTTTTCTAAAGACTTAGCTTATTTTGTATCTTTTCACTTAGGAAAAGACTTAGATTTCTTCCAAGGGGGCTACCAGCTGAATGCTGCACATTGTAACAGTACAGGTAGAGGCTACAACGGTAGCCTCTCTCCTAAAGCCAGTGATGTGGTCTCATCCCCCAGCAGGAACCAGTGTGTGTCAGGTGCAGCCAAGTGTCACACCTCTGATCTTAGCCATCTCAAATCAGTGTCTGTCCCATAAGAGTTTACAGAGAACTGCCTCTTCAAGTGTTTGCCTTACTCAGCTTTTCACTTGTGCCATTAAGCAAGCACTGTAGCAAAAGCCACTTTCACATGGCCCTGGCAAGGAGCACTGCTGCTCCATGCTCCATTCTCACTGTACTTGGTATTATATTTTTTATAAATAAGATTTTTATGTAAAGCTCAGATTTTGATTTACAAGGACCTTGCTGCAGTAGATACACCATCAGCCATCAGTTCAGCTGCTAGATAGCACAGTCAAAATCATTTGCATCAAAGGGGCAAATACTTTATTAAGATAATAAAAGGGAACACTACTTCTGCTTATAGGAAGTTATTGCTGGCACAAGTGTTTGTGCTTTTGAACAAATTAAAGTAGTAAAAGAGAAAATTAAGCAAAACCTTGCCATTTTCATATTTGAGTAAAGCTTTATCTAATGCCACTGTAACCTAGTCAGCCTGAAAGTCTCGTGTCCTAGTTCAGCAAAAGGAGAAAAATGTGTCTTCTTCACTACTACTATTCTTCTTAGTCTTTTATCTTTTTGTGCTTAAATGGTTGGATTTACCTGCATGCCCTGTATTTGGAGGAGCTCCTTTTCATAATACGCACATCCTAAGGCCGTTGTGATAGGCACCTTTCTGAAACTTCCCACCTCGTCAAAATGCGACTGAAGCACTTAAGTGTCTTTATTGTACTGTGTACACAGAAGAACATTACTGAAGGACAAACATTCTCAGTCATGATTTATACCAATCGATTGTAACACTGGGAAAGTCAATCTATGACTAATTCCATTCTGCATCATTTGCTTGGAAATCCTTTATGCAGTGATTTTGCCTTATTAGACATGAAAATGGAGGAAGGCTGAAAGTTAATATATAAGTGCTTGCTCTTCCTATTTCCCCTTGATTTTCTTTAGACTTAGTTTTCTTATTCTGTGGCCCATTATTTTCTTCCATCTCTCTCTTACACTCCTTGTTGGAGTGCTGATGATGCAGTAGCATGGTCACTGTTGCCCTCATCTAATAAGAAAGACCAGCTTCGCAGCTTCAAATATAAATTACTTGAGTAACCAATCTTAGATTGGCAGCTTTAAGTCAAAATGCAAAATATCTATTTGCTTTGACTAAGATTGGTTATCTAGCTCTAATTTTAATATCTTGTCTTTTACCTCAAAAACAATTGTGACAGTTGAATTTCTTTGCAATCCCTTGTCTCACACCATCAATACCTAGACTATCCAACATTCCTCCTGTGCAGTCTTGTCTTTCAAAGTGGAACATATACCAAGAGTCCCTTGTCTCTAATAATTTCTGCTAAAACAGCCAAGCAGACTGTGTTCCTTTACAGTTAAATTGTACTTATTAATTTGATAGAGCCCAGTAAGTCCTTTCCCTAGCTCTGGCTATAATGTCATTAAAAATATGAAAGCAACAAACGGATTTTTTTTTTAAGTTTGATTGTTGACGGAACATTCTCATAACCAGGCTGAGTTAGAGCCAGCTGCATGGGATCAGTTTCTTCTGTATCACAAGTGTTACAGTTGCTTAAGAACATTCAGGAGACCCTTTCCTACGTAGAGCATATTCACAGCCATTTATCATTTTAAAGTGTCCCCTTTCTGGTCACGGACTTAAAAGTGATGAAAACTACCTTCATTCATTACATCACTTTCCAGATGGATTCATGATTTTTAAACACCTGAGTTCTGGTTAATCTAGCATATTCCCCTTTTCTTTGTTCTCAAGGAACCATAATGTAAAAGCAAATAAAACATGCTTATTTTCTGTGTGAGGTGGCCTCCCATACACATACATATGGGAATCCAGCTGGTGGGTTCATTCCTTAAATGTTGCTACAGAACACTGGAAATACGCTAGTTGTGTTTCCCTTAGAAGCAAACTATAATGTCGGCTGAGTGAGTTCCACAGCCTTGGACACAGGCTGCAGTCCACTTCTCCAGTTGGGAACTTCTCAGTCAACACAATGATGAATTTCATCCTGCAGTATTATTTAATACCCCCCACCCCGTTCTAGAAAATTAGGCAAAAGCATGTTTTAATTTTAGTCAGTGATTTCTCAAGCAAGAAGATGGGTGTGTATCCCAAGCTAGTTTTGACTCAGCCCTACTGGATCCTGACGGCACTATTCTATACTGGGGTTTGGAAGACACAAGAGTGCCCCTCATGTTTCACAACTTCTGCTTTTTAAGGGACAGTTATGGTCTCCAGTGATAGCTAAAACCTTATAAAATGAGAGTTACTTCTACCAAGGGTAACCCACATCTAGCTGCTTTGCCCACTGATAACTTGTGGTTTTTGTTCCTTCTAATGTATAGGTACCAAGACTGTCCTTTATCATATAGACCCTCTTATGTAAATATACTATTAACTTCCATTCCTTTATGGATTGAATAAAACCTTTAGAATTTTTTTAACATTATCCAGATCCTGAGGATTAATTTCATTGGCTATTCTTCAGAAATAAGAGTCTGACCTAAAGTTGTTATTAAAATAGCATGTCCATCATTCACAGTTATTCATATAAATGTATTTTATTGTTTTAAACAGAGCAAAAGAAAAGGCAGAAAATACTTGTATATAATAAATCCTAGCTTATAAATGTAGTTTTTTTGTTGTTTTTTTTTTTTTAGTGGTAGCATCTCTAACTCGTTCACGGACTGTTGTCCTTTTGCCTCCTTGTACTGTAAGCATTGACACTCATGGAAAGCACATCTGGCAGACGTGTGTCTCCAGAACTGGAAGGACTTGGAGAGCAAAAATGATTTTTCTTAGTTCCTCTAAGTAATCTTTAAAACAAAAGGTGATCTTTGGCATAGAGTCATACTTTAAAGGCATTGCTATGCATTTATATCAGGTAAGCAACTCTACAGATATGTTGAGAGCTTTGACAATAATCAGCTGAAAGGAAATAGAGGAAGCCTGAGTGTGCAGGATCAACTTAAGGTTTACACATTCAGTGTTGGGACTGAACGCAGTAGGTAAGGGAAGAACATCCAGGAAAGGGTCTCACTCCATTCATCTGATTATTGACTTCTGAAAGTAATATTCATGTTCTTGGAAATGCTTGTGGATAAATACAGGGAAAGTCACTTTCTCTCTGACTTTGCCAGATAGGAAACATATCTTTCTGATATTAGATGTCATACGCATCACTCTTGAGTATGTGGGAGAGGATGAAAGACTTGGCTGTAGTTGGTTAAAGGAACTGGAATTATAGTCGTTTCTACTGATATATCCTCGCAGCACCGGCATCGTAATCTGCAGACGCTATCTCCTTTACACAAGTATCTTTCAGACAGGACTGCCTTTCCATTCAAGGCTCTTAAGGAGCAAGCCCTAATTTTTAGGGCTTAATTTTGAATGGACCTTACAAAATTAAAAGGAGCCAAATGTGGTTGGTAGGTGTTAATACTTTGATGCAGGCAGATTGCTTGAACCCTGAAGTTCAAAGGCTAGCCTGACAGCATAAAAAGATCCAGTCTCAAAATTTAAAAGAAAAAAAAATGTGGGGGCTAGGGAGGATTACAGACAAACACATACCTACGTATCTTTAAAGTCTTGTTTAAGAAGCAGATAGAAGACTGCCAAAGCCTGGGATGATTTAGTTGGTTAAAAATAAATGCAGCATTTCAGCTCAGCAATTTAAAAAGAAAAACTAAGAATGAATGCTAAGGCCTCAGCACAGACCTCTACTGGCAGTGACCACGCACGGAGAACCTGGGAGTGGCCCACTGGGAGGATGGGCAGGATCACACCCAAGCTACTCTGCGGCTCTAGAGGCAGAGAGCACCAGTGTGTTTGCTGGATGGTTACCTTGGCAACCAAGCAAGGCAGGAAGTTTCCCCAGAGCACAGCTTTTACTCAGGGGCATGGTAAAGACAGAACAGTGATTTCCTCCCGACAATGAAAGTTGGTTTTACATCGTGAGGAACTAGGATTACATGGGGGAAATGAATGCAGGCCACACAAGCCGGCCCTCCCTAGCGACCACCTTACCATACCCTGCAGTGACGATGCTCGGCCCAGGGAAGGCAGGCAGGGTCAGCAGCAACATGGAAAACCCAAAATAACTTTTGGAAGCACAGTTAATTAACTGACTTGCCTCAGCTCTAGTCTAGGGGGCCTAAAGGGGTAAAAGGGAGTTGGTGAACTGTAAACAGAGAGATATGTTCCCTGGAGCAGAGCAGGGCTTCCAGATAGTGTTCACTCTTACTCTGAGCTTATGTAATCCATGGGCTAAAGGCCCAGTCTACTTACTGGGGGACTGTGCATAGGAGTAACTGTGAGAGTACAGGGTTCATACAGAGACACATTTCAAAGTGTCCATGACAAGAGTGTAAATGTTTTCTATGTGAGAAGCCCCCATTCATTTCCGGTGTGTGAGACCAGGAATTGATTTCTACTCCCAGTAACTCTGTACTCCTCATTGTCTTCTCCCTAGCAGATGCTTATATACCAGCCAGGATTGGCTAGGCGCCTACTGGTACCAGGGAGTCTTTCTGACCCAGCGCAAAGTAAATCCAGCATCTGTTCGAATTTTGATTGAAGCGGCTTCTGCTTCTCGCACAGTCTCCTTCACAGACTGCATGAGGTTCTGGGCATTATGAACCAGCATCTCTGTGGCCTGTAATAAAAGAGGCCCATTACTATAGTCCCTAATGCCATGCTGCCTTCAAGAAACCATGAAGCCAGGCATCAATTGCATGTAGTTAACCCCACCTACACTGGCATCCCATGCTTGCATCACTAGTGGTTTAACTGTATAAACAAACAGGACATACCACCAGCTGTGCATTGTTTCCTTGTATGGATGACATCATGTACTCAATCTTGGTTTTCATCTTTCCTGCTATTTCCTCTTCCTGCAAAGCTTTTCTTCCAAGTAACCCAGGGCTCTCCCTCCAATGTCCTTCAGAGCTTTGCTACAAGCCACATTCCTTTTTGTTTATGTTAAATCACACACCACATTCTTCAAGTTATTACTTTTCTTCATAAGATCCATCGTCACTAATTGGTATGCTATATATTCTACCTACATTGTTTTGGGGGTGAGTTGTCTGGCATTTGTTTTTGTTTGTTTGTGGTTATCCATACTAAATTTTAAGTTCCATAGGGCAGATATTCATTACTTTTGTTCACTACTCTCCACTATTTGGACAGGAGGCATTTAATAGACAATGAACAAAAACAATCAAACCAACCAACCAACTACATTATGAATGTATGTACATTAGTTTTCCAAACACACAAGCTTAGAGGTAGGGATCCAGCTAGAAGTCTGCTCACATTCAGACAACTCAATGATTCTCTAGGACAGTAACTATATCTTTAAATCATAGATCTTTTGGGGACTTAAATGAAGGCTATAGGGTTTCCCAGAAAAATGTGTTATATGAGTTGAAACGTGTGCATAAACTTCAGAGGGCTTTGGGGAAAGAACCTATCATCTGAATTCCTAACATTGCTTGTTATTAGGAAGGCTCTTGGGCCCAAAAAGGCTGGGAGCCGTGCCAGCCAAACTCATAACAAAGTCGGGGCCCCACTCAAGACTTCTCTCCTATGTTTGTCCCATTCTACCACACTGTAGCTACTCCTTTCCACTTAATGAAACACACATAATCTCAGCATGCACTTTGTTAATTCATTTCATGTGCATCAGCATGAACTGCAGTTGTATCTTTCCCAGCTTCTCCTATCTTTAGGCAGAAGACATCCCACTAAAGTAACCCAGTACCGAACTCCACCTGCAATATCTGGAAGTTAAGGCTATCGGGAAGGTGAGAGCTGGAGTCACAGTAGTGTATAGGAGAGTGTCCTCCTTGTTCCTCAGGGTGCCCCTAGCCTCTGTAGAGGTCGGAAGCAGTTGGTCTCCCAAATTATCTGTGAGTTCCCTAATGGGAAGAGATTGTCTCCCTCGTTTTAACTTTTAAAATAATGATGGGTTTGCTGTACACAATGCAACCAAGATGTGCTCTCTAGGGAAACAGGGAGTGACTCAGTAGGGCCCACCAGCCGGGAGATAAGAGTGGGTTGCTACGTTTTTAATTCAAGGGACATCTGTCCTAAAGCTAAGATAAACAGCAGAGAAGCTAGAGGCAGGGAACCCAGAGCAGCAGCACACACCTGCTCGGATTCCTCATCGCTGATGTTGGTCCGGCCCAGCATGGTAGCCTTCACTGTGGACAAGATTTTGAGCTGGGTGCTTATAGTTGGGATTCTCTCACAAACCTAAAGAGAAAGTTTCATTTGGTGTTTGTTAGTTGTCTTGCCCACAGGTTCCTTGGAGGCAGATATACCCAACTCCATTCCCAGTCATGCAGGAGTACTCAATAAAGGACCAGCCCTGATCCAATTGGTTCATAGATGGAGGCTTTCAATTCCACTGAGTTAGGACATAAACTTTCAGTCTGTTTTTTTTAATCCACACATCGCCCTTGCTGCTGTTGCTTCTTCCTTATTCACCCAATTTCCTCTCCTCTTCCCTCACATTCACACTTCCCACACAGATGCACTCTTTCTCTTCTCTTTTCTCTCCCTCCCTCCTCTCCTGTCTGGTTGCACACGTGCACACGCGC
This sequence comes from Ondatra zibethicus, assembly GCA_004026605.1. Lineage (NCBI taxonomy): Eukaryota > Metazoa > Chordata > Mammalia > Rodentia > Cricetidae > Ondatra > Ondatra zibethicus. The sequence continues at coordinate 125,166 of PVIU01002425.1, forward strand.
GCGCGCACACACACACACACACACACACACACGACTTATTTCCCCAAGTACCTGTAAGAGGTTGGTTCTAATCCGCTTATCTGTACACTGCTTGGCAACCTCCTTGGCCAGCCGAGTCACCTCATCAGAGGCTTTAGCGATGTCCTTGGCACACTGAATAAGTGCCCGCTTGGTACCACTACCCCCTCTTACCAGCCGAGACATCTCTGCCATCAGCAGAGCCATGCGCTTGGCTGCTGCAATGATGTCATTGCCCTGGAGAGAAGCAGAGATACAGCATGAGCTCTGGCCGCGCTAGTCGAGTCAAGGACAGGAGGAAGTCTGCTGCTCGCAGCCTCTGGAAGGCTAAGGAAATGGGGAAAGCCCTGGAGAGGACAGCAGAGAGAGTGGGCACTTGCCCCAGCACTCTGGGAGAGAGGCTATCCTGAATGAAAAGACCTAGAGATTAGTCTGAAAGGACAACGTGGGTGCCCCAGGCACAGCACTGAACAAGCAGTTGAGCATCTCCAGGTTAATTGTGTCAATAACATAGGGCCAGAGCCAAGGAGTCGGTCACACAGGCATATTCATCTCTGTCATAGGGGAGAAAGCAGCTGAGCTGGCCAAGCACAGAGGAGGCCTTCTAGGTGCTAAGAGCATCCTCCATCTCTGCTCTTGTGAACAGCAGCCAAGGACTTACACTGCTTCACTAGCACTTAGAACCCCAGGTGATGATTCTCAGCCTGAGAGGAAAACTAGAGAAATGGACATTTTCTCATCTAGACTACTCTGGCCTCCCTCTCCCTCTTGACCTGTCAGCCTGAAAGAGCATACTATTTTAATCATTCCACATTAAAAGAAAATTGATCCCACAAATCGATTTGCCGGTCTCATCAGCTAAGTGAAGCCTCCAATTAAGGAATGTTCACTTAGGAAGATACTGAGGAAGGAATCAAATAAATAAATAAACCTGAACCGGGCTCTAAAAGGTTGGCCTTCTCTCATTAATGGAGATTTGTCTGAGATTTGGCATTTGGCTCACTTAAAACCCTCATGGGTCATAATAAGGAAATATTTAAGCAATTTATTTTTATGTCCTTAACAACCTAAAAGTACAGCAACTACAGTGTTTAAAAGTAACTGAATGGCCAAGCCCCACTCATTTTTCCCCCTCATGCTTTTCAGTTTCTACACAGTGCGGTAAGGCACACACAAACCACAGGCACCATGAAGTGGCTCATCATTGATGTGGGAAAGTACACGTCACAGGAAATAAACTGAGGCTAGAGAGGACACAGGTCTTAGAGAAGGTCATGAGGAAAGGTGTGTGTTAGCTGAAGCCCTCCCTCTGGGAAAACTTCAGTGTAGACCCGAGGTAATTTAGGATTACATGACTTTGGTTAGAAGACAGCACAGTGCCAGGGTTAGTTATTACCCACCATCTTCAGACACTTGCAACATGCCATCTTTAAATAGGAAAAACAAAAACCAAAAAAGTGATCACTTCTACACCTCTAACTCTCCAAACAAATGTTAGTTCAGTATCCAAGGCTCTGTCACCTAAGTGATAGCCTTGAGCTTTCCCTGTGGCCACTTTCCAACCCCTCTGAGGTACCTGGAAAAGCAGTCAGTGAAGCCCCTGCCCTGTGGGCTCCCACAAAGGCCAGCATCTGTCACACAGCCAGGTGCAAGACAGCAAGCAGTCCTCCCCAGAGACTCTGCCATATAAAACTGCTTTTGCCCTGACCAACTCTGCCTGAGTCATCAGGGTGAGGTCAGTGGGAGCCAAGCAAAGCTCAGTGGTCAAGCTAGGGGAACTTTCAGTGGTCCCCAAAGGCTCCTGACCTAGAAGTCACTGAGAGATGCATTTATGGCTTCCTGAAGCATTTATAGATCCAATAATGGCCACAAAAATGGGAAGAAAATGAATCCTTTGAAAAGTGACCCCATTTCTCTTTATTCCTTAAACATAAATGCAGTTCATTTGGACATTCGCAAACCTATCAAACTTGTGAAGCCAGCCCTAACAACAAGGTGCAGACAGACAGTTGCCCGCCCGGCTCAGACTCACAGGACCCACACAGATAATGAGTGATGCAAGGTGTCAAGGCTGCACATGGCCGGATGCATTTGGAGCAGCCCCCAACTGGGGGTACCATCAGTACCTTACTAGACCACTTGGTAGCTTCCCGATGCAAGGACTGAGCCGCGGCCAGAATGGGCTGGTTGACCGGCTGATTAGATGGCATTAACAGCAGCTCAGGTTCGTAATCGTCTTCCATGTCAGAGGGGAAAGGGAACCCAACAGCATCAGCCGCATCTGCCTCAGCTACAACTCCTATACCCACCTGAGCAGCTGGGATACCCGGCTTTGCCGATGGTAGGGAGGGTGAAAAATAGGGATAGTGTTAGTAAGAACAAAAGGACTTTGGAAATGGAGCTTCAGCTGGTTTAGGAACCAAAGCTTGCCTGGGATGGGAAAGAAAATGGCATGCTCTCCAGGAGCCAGGTGAACCAAGGTTCAAAGACAGGAACACAGTCTCCAGCCTAAGTCACCTTGAAATAAGTGAATACATTTGCTCTAGCAAAAGATTTCCAGAGAAGGCACTATATGCTTGTTCCTGAAGTTAAACATGACCAGCATCACATGTTTGGGGAACCAAACAACCCAGTAGTCATAACCTTGAAAAGAAATCCAGAGGAGAAAAGTAGACACAGCCATATAAGCTGTTTGAAAAGGAAAACTGAGCATCCTCCTAAATCAGATACTCACTATTCCATCATCCTGGAACATGAAGCTCTGCAGCTACCAGACATTTACTAGTTCCTTTAGGAATTAGAGGTCCCAGATTAGGAATGGCATGTCAAAAGCAACAGCAAACCAAGAAATAGACAAAAAAAATCAACATAATGGTTCATGAAGAAGATTAACAAAATACACTACAACCGCTTAGATAGCTATAAGGAGCCTCGAGAAGATACCTTAACTAGTTCTTATAGCAATGAAAAACCTACATTTTGGCCTGTCTTTCTCCTGTAAAAAAGATCTTCAAAGACAAAGCTTTCACAATATCTTACTGTGGCAACTGAAAGCACCGCCTTCTGGATACAGCCTAAACCTCTCTTTTGTTGAAATCAGCTTCTTGCTCACCCCAAACTCACCTTACTAGTTCACAGATCAGGTGACACATGGACTTGGCAACTAAATGAGGCTAAACTCAGAGGAGCCCTCATATGAACCCAAAATGGTTGCTTACGAAACAACAGGAACCAAGAGGGGAAGGACATGAATTTTATACAAAAGGTAGGAATTGTAAGGGGTTGGGAAGACAGAGAACAGATGCTTAAAAACAGATGGAACGGAAAGAAAAGGAATTTAATGAAGCCAAGCCATTTATAAAAAAAAGGCTGGTAGGGCTGGAGAGATGGCTCAGTGGTTAAGAGCACCGGCTGCTCTTCCAGAGGTTCTGAATTCAATTCCCAGCAACGACATGGTGGCTCACAACCATCTGTAATGAGATCTGGCGCCCTCTTCTGGCGTGCGGGCATACATGGAGGCAGAATGTTGTATACATAATAAATAAATAAATAAATCTTTAAAAAAAAAGGGGGCTGGTAAACAAAGGCTGTCTACCCCTAGAACCTGTGATCAGAACCTGTGATCAGGAGGAAATATATGTTCATATGGAACCTTATTTAAGGTTCCTAAAAAGGCTTATCCTACCAGTACATCTCTAGAGTCCCAGGACTCCAGAGGCCAAGGCAAGAAGTCCACATCGGAGACTAGTGAGTCCTAAGACATAAGAAAACTTTGAAATATTAAAAATAGAAATTCTTGGGCTGGAAAGATAGTTAAGAACATTGACTACTTTCAATTCCCAGAACCACCATGATTGTTCACAACCATCTGTATCTACAGTTCCAGGGGACCTGACACCTTCTAGCTTTCATGGGTACTGCACACAGGTGGTATACAGACATACATGCAGGCAAAACACCCATAGGCATAAAATAAAAATAATTCTCAAAAAACAAGAACAAAAATAAAAATTCTTATCCTAAATACAAAGCACATCTCTAAAAAGTGGCAATGAAGTTGGAAGACACAAGGTCATTAAGGGGTTTGGATATCATCAGTCCTTTCTCACTGTCTCAACCAAGACTCATCCCACTCCGTCGAAGAAAAGAGCAGCTCACTGATGCTAAGGTTCAGAGTGACAAGCTGCACAAAGACAAATGCACAGATACAAACACATATTCCTTCCCCACCCATACATGGCTCAAAAGCCAGTGAATGCATTAGTTCAGCCCTTATGGGCAGGACTTGTGACCACACTGAGCAGAGTAGGGCAAATGCTGCCTAACCCTCTGAAGTTTTACCTTTACAGTCCACAGATATCTTTGTGTTCTTCAAAATATGTGCAGGTTTATCATAGTGAAATTTCTGTCTCATTTGAGGAAAGCAGACCTGCTGCCACTCTCACCCACTCTCCAAGCCGCATGACCCGGGTGCTGGAGAGACACCATTGTAAATAATTGCACAGGTCAAGTCCAACACCAGCAAGTGTCACTCCTGGAACCTGGGCTCCCAGCTAACAATTCGAACACTAGTTTAAAAGTGAAGGTCAAGGGGACTGGAGAAATCTCAGAGCTTAAGAGCACTGATTGATCTTCCAAAGATCCTGAGTTCAATTCCCAGCAACCATATGGTGGCTCACACCCATCTTTGATGAGATCTGGTGCCCTCTTCTGGCCTGCATGCAGGCAGACCACTAAATACATAATAAATAAAATAAATCTTTAAAAAAAAAGGAAAGGAAAATCCAAGGTCAATTTCTAAGGGGGGGTGGGTAGGCCAACCAGTTACCCCAGGAAGTATATTCAATTGTGGATGTAAAAATAAAGGAATATACTGGGAATTGAAGGTCTAGTATCCAGGGTGCATTAGAAACAGTTTAGAACGTGAGCTGTGTCTCCTGTCTTCAGCTGTAAGAAAGCACCTTAATAAAGCGTGATCGAGAAGAAAAAAAAAAAAAGAAACAGTTTAGAACAACCACATCTCACTGCTAAATGGGCAACAGGATTCCACTCTAAGCAAGAAAAACTGCCACTCCCAGCACTCAGGGAAACAGACGGAACATGGAGGCAGAACTGCTGTCACATGCAGATTTCCCCCTCATTAATATTTGGACTGTTAAATTAGCTGAGTTGAAGATAACCTGGAGCTGTCTTGAGTATAGAGGCAGGGACAGGATGATTCTGAGAAAGGACAAAAACACACTCCTTCTGAAACACCAATCTACCACCTTCTTCTTCTTTTTTTTTTTTTTCCCTCGAGACAGGGTTTCTCCGTAGCTATGGAGCCTGTCCTGGAACTAGCTCTTAGAGACCAGGCTGGTCTTGAACTCACAGATCCGCCTGCCTCTGCCTCCTGAATGCTGAGATTAAAGGCGTGCGCCACCACCTTCTACCTGCTTCTTAATGCAAGAATTGAAGAAAATGTACAGATTTCATCTAGCAAAGCCCACAAGAGATACCTTCACAACTGAAGTTTTGCCAGTTAGTAATGGAGATTGGAAAACATTCAATAATCCAAGAAAGATAAAGCTTCTAAAAAAGACCCCAAATGTCAGGAGTCAGAGCTGATACTAATGAACAAAGAGGAAGAAACTCTTCTTTAGCCACAGACATCCCAGCTTTTACTTTTGCCCAAGGAGAGGCAATCAGTCAAACACTCAGAGTTCTCACTAAATCACTGGTGAAAAGAACAACATATTGCCTGAAACACAGGCAGTAAGCAAGAAGGAAGGTGACTCCAATTAGACTTCTTCCTGGATTGGGGATATGGTTCTCCATCCTTCCTGGGAAGACTCCCATTCTTGACAAGGAACTTCTCAGAGCTTACCTTGCTAGACCATTTCCGAGCTTCATCATGGAGCTGCCTGGCAGCCATCATCATGGGCTGGTTAATCACCTCCCCAGCTTTCTGCTCAGGGAACTCTTCATCCTTCTCTTCCGGAGGAGGGGGCCTGGGTGGAGGAACTTCACCCTCAGGAAGAGGTGGCTTAGGAGGAGCAAGCTCATCAGTTAGCTACAAATGTGAAAAAACAGATTGTCAGTATAAGCCCTAGCAGCTACTACCAAAAACCAATGTTGAAAATCTGCCCACACCGATTCCATGTAAGATCACCCACACCTAGCTATGAGGCCTATCTGTGTAATCACAATAAAAGAACATTTTATTTCTCTATAAGAAAACAGCTATGTGTTGGTCATATCCCATAAGAGGCATACATAGCATTACCAGATCAACCATTCCGAAGCCAATCCCCATAGAAGATCTAAAGCCTAGTTCTGGTTCAGGTTGCCAAAAGGCAAATGAGAGACAATAACTTCTCATTAGAGCTTCAAGTTCTGCAACTGCATGTGATCTCTACAACCCTAATTCTAAGTGGTGTGACTCAAAGGAGCCACTTACCAGGAATCTCACCCTCCTGTTGCTCTTACCATCAAGAGCCTCAATGGAAAGTGTAAAGAAATATTGAAACTAGGAAACCACCAACCTCACCTATGTGTAGTGATCCAGTTTTATCCTTAACCAACCTGACATCTTCTTTTTCTTTTTTATTTTTTTTTATTTTTTTGGTTTTCTGAGACAGTGTGTGTGTGTAACAGCCTGGTTGTCCTGGAACTCATTCAGTAGACCAGGCTGGCCTGGTCTGGCTATGTTCTCTTTCTTAATACCAGTAAAAGATATCAGGTTGGAGCCGGGCAGTGGTAGCACATGCTTTTAATCCCAGCACTCAGGAGACAGAGACAGGCGGATCTCTGTGAGTTTGAGGGAATCCTGGTCTACGGAGCGAGTTTCAGGATAGCCAGGGCTACACAGAGAAATCCTGTCTCAAAAAGTCAAAAAGAAAAGAAAAAAGCCAGGCAGTGGTGGAGCACGCCTTTAATCCCAGCACTCAAGAGGTAGAGGCAGGCAGATCTCTGTGAGTTTGATGCCAGCCTGGTCTACAAGAGCTAGTTCCAGGATAGCCAGGGCTACACAGAGAAACCCTGTCTCAAAAACAAACAAACAAAAATACTCAAAAAACAACAACAAAGAAAAGAAAACATACCAAAGAAATACAACTATTGTCTTGCTATGCTATTCTCCAATCAACATACTTCTAAACCGTTAGCTGGAGTAAGATCTGCATATGATCATTACTATTTCTGTTTCTATGGTTTGTAACTGAAAGAAATTACCCAACTAGCGTATTCTTAAACCATGGGAAAATATATCCATGATACTTAATGAGAAAGAATTACAAAAAAGATTCAAGGACCTGGAGAGATGGCTCAGCAGTTAAGAACACTTGTTCCTTCAGAAAATATAGGTTCAACTTCCCAGCACCCAGTGAGCAGCTCACAACCATCTACAACTCTGGATCCAAGGGATCTAATGCCTCTTCTGGGCTCTGAGGGTACTAGGCATGCAAGCAATACAAAGCACCTACACATATAAAATAAAAAATTGTTTTAAAAATTCAAACTTTTCTTGGTCTAGGGAGATAACTAAGCACTTGCCATGTAAGCATGAAGACTCTCGTTTGATCCCTAGCACTCAAGTGAAAAACTCAGCACTCTGGAACAGATCTCTGCAAGATCACAAGGCCAGTCAGGTCTACATAGTAAGTTCCAGGGCAACCAAGGCTATGTAGAGAAACCCTACCTCAAAAGCCCAAAACCAAAGGTCCAAACAACAACTCGGCATGATGGTATGTGCTTGTAACTCCAGCCCTGGGGAGAGGGAGACAAGCAAATCCCATGGACTCGCTGGCCAGCCAGCAAGCCCTACTGAGAGGAGCTGGTTCCAAAACTAAGGTGGGACAACACTTGAAGTTGACCTCTATCCTCCACAAGCACATGTACGAACTGCATGTGGCTCTGCGTTCGCGCACACACACATGCACGCGCACACACACACACGCACACACTTTAATTTTTTAAAAACGAGTATTAATTTTGTTACTAAAGAGAGAGAGAAAGGCAAGAACCTAACAAGATTCTAATACTATGATTCCCCCACTTAGCAATCCTCACCACAAATGTACTTTAAACTGGTACCACATTACTCCATCACAACTGCACTTACCTCTAATCCCTTCTCACCCTGTCACATGGGCTAATAAGCACATACACAAGTGCTGGGTTATGATGCCATCCAATTCAGGAATGAAAATCAAGATCTGTCTCTAATTCATCACATAAAAGCTGCCTACACAAGCCACCTGGACCTGGAGAGTGTAAAAGCAGACCCGCCTCGCACACGGCTCAGCCCCTGGCTGCTCAGTCCCTCCCATCTCTGAGCTTACTTACTCGAAGCTGTTCAAGGTCTGGTGGAGGAGGTGGGAAGTCAGGCTCCTGAGGTTGGAAGGCTTCTCTGACCTTGGCCACGGCTCCCAGGATCCGATATCCTGAGTCCAGGAAGCTCTTTTGCAGGCCTAAACACAAGACACTCTCACTTGCAGCTGGGCAGGTCAGGGCCCAAGGCACTGCCTGTCCAGCAGAAGAACTGGTTCCTATTAATGAGGCTGGATGTGAAGCTGCTAGTAGGAATCATGGCAGTGACAAGGGAAAGGGAAGTAGGGCAAGCTAAAGGCCCTGAGGAAGTGTCAGAAGGCAGCTGTTCCTATAGTGGTAAAGATGCCTCTGATAGCACAACTCAGGTGCTTGGGAGAATCCTGGGTAAGCTAGGCTCAGGTGGTATCCATCACTTCTCTTACGATGAAGCATGGTCATGAGACAGGTCTGCTGAGTGCAAAGCACAGGAGATGTCAGCTCCAGACTGAGTTTGTAGCTCCCTAGAGTACATCTCACCTGCCTACGTCTGTGCTCTAGTTGGCATTCAAGGTGCTAACCCTTATCTTGAACTGCTAAAATATTTAGAAACTCCAATGAAAAGATCAAATGCGTCCACAGTAATTGTAGACCACGAATTTGAAGAAGATTCTACCTCAGCCACTAGTGAGTCAGGCAACCTAGATTCTCACTGATGAGATGGAAAATGTCAGTTTCCAAAGAAGGACTATACATGATTACAAACAAATGAGTAAATGCAATTATCTCCCTTAGTGATACTGAAACTATGAACAAAATGTAGCTGAAGAAAACTCAAATTCTTCCATATACAGCCTAAGAAACCAGAGTTAGTTTAAGTACTCTAGATCTAACAAAAACAAGATTCTCTAGAAAGAGAGGTCACTGTAAGTGAGACGAGTAGAAAAGAAGCCATACCAACTTCACAAACTAAACGGTTGGCAGACGGGTAGCTGATGTTTTGTTTTGTCTTGCTTTAAGTTTCCAAAGTAATGATTATGATTATGATTATGATAGGAAGCCAGACAACACCAAGAGAGTGCAGAGATACTGACCCAGAGATTGATAAGCATGACAGTACCGCACAAAACTGAACAGAAGAAAAGATTAATGCAACATTCTCAAACTAAATGTCTACAGTTTTTTCTTTTGATTTTTTTTGAGACAAGGTCTCATTCTATAGCCCTGCATGCCCTCAAACTAGCTAAATAGCTCAGACTGGCCCCAAAATCAAAGTTATCCTCCTGCCTCAGCCTCCTGGTTGTTGAGATTACATGAGAAAGCACATCAGACATTGTCCATACTTTTCCTCCCAGATTCTGTATGTGGTGGTTGTGGACAGCTACTCTTTTCCCATCTTCACCGAGTTCGCCTTGCAGTTAGGAGGAAAGACACCATGCACTGTTGCTTACCAGGGTCAGAGATGTTTCCAGCCACAGCCTTGGCATCCATCACCATTGGGGAGATTGTTTTGCTCAATTCATCAGAGGCAGCTTTCACAGCCTCACGGAACTTCGGGTCCTCAGAGTTCTCTACCTCCCTCTTAGCAACCAGCAGGATCCGGTTGGCTCGACGAGCAATGCTGGTTGCTCCAGCGACCAGCATCTGAGGTTGAATATTGGCCATGGCTACCTTACACTTGTCCAGGTCTTTTTTAATTGCTTCTTCAGAAGCATCCAACAGAGATTTGGTATCAATAGCCTCGTCCACCAGCCCTGTCAAGAAAACAGAAATGGAACTGAGTTTGTTTTTAGAAGAACAAAGACTCTAAAACACTGTTGTCTGTCTGCTTCTCATGAGAAAGTACAACACTCAGAATTCTCTTCTCAGTTCAAAGCTCTTCCTACAAAATTGAAAACTTCCACGTGAACAAAATAGCTTAAAAAACAGAAGTGCAAGCACAGTCCAGGTCATTTGGACTCAGGATTTATACTGACCGTGGTCACTGGCGCTCTTATATCCACCACAGACAACCAGAGACGCAAAGACATCAGGAGGAAGCAAGGGACTGCGTCTGAAACCTTCACCGCATCACCACCACAGTATCTGCTAATGACATTTTCTCCCTTCCCATCTCACTCTCTTGCTGGCAGCTTGAAGTGCCTCAGATGAGCCACGCGGAGGACTCCAGTAACCCTAACAGCCTGCTTCTTATTTCTTTTACCTCTCTCTAGGCACTTCAGGAGCTCTGCTTTCATCTCTGGCTGCTACAGACCCCTGACAGCAGATTCTACAGGGACAGCACAGAGCCCACTGTCCTGTCCCTCCATAGAGATGAGGGATTCAGGGGTTCTTCTTCAGTCGCACAGACACAGGTGTCTCTTTTTTTTTTTTAGAACTATGTAGTTGATAAGTTGGAGGAAACTCTGAGACAAGCTGGGTTAAATGGTAGCTATTGTGGTTCCTTGAAATCTGAACCCTCTGAAAATGACAGAGCCACTTACTGTATCCACAAACGCCGCCTCCCAGCCTCTGAAACCAAACTCTAGCGGGAACTGGGCAAAGACACTATTCAAAGAGAAGATAGGAGCTGTAACAATGAACATCACACCAGAGGGCAGTGTTAAAATAAAGAGACTCAAACAGTCCCTCTTCCAGCACAGCAGCAAAGCCTGAATGAGAGAGAAGCCGCCACTCAGCAGCCTAACTGGGGTCTCGCACACTGTTGAGCCCCTGAGTCACTTTATCCAACTACAGTTAATATAACCGGTCCTGCTTGAGGTCCTCAGAACTCATGCATCAGATCAAAAGAATTTTGCAAAATTCTACCTGTCATCTTTTCAACATTATCAATCCACTGGTTCTTCATGGTCTCAAAATGTTCATAAGCAGCTTGATTACCAGGGTTCCTCAGTAAGATTCGCGCAGCAGAGATGACCTGTCGATGACAAAGCAGTCTTCACATGCCAGGGCACCAGCTCAGCACACTCCAAAAACAAACCCACAGAAACACTTTTCTACATTTCTCCTATAGGTGGCACCAGAAAACCAAAATTGGTAAGCCTCTTCAGCTGAGCACAGAAAGTTTGGTGCCATAAGCAGACCTCAGAGGAGGCCTTTCACACGAAAGCTTTAGAGTCACTGTCTGGTTTGAAGAAAAAATTAGGTGACAAAGTAAATAAACATTAATTTACTATTTCAGAAGAACACAAACTGACAAAAATTTAAGAGTTGATGTATATCTTCATATGAACTCTTTCATCTTAAAAAGCAAAAAGAAACTAAAAATTAAGTTAGGCAATGTAGTTCAATCCTATAATCCCAGCTTCTGGGGGCCTGAGGAAGGAGGTTTTGGTTTGGTTTGGTTTTTGGAGACAGAGTTTTTCTGTGTAGCCCTGGCTGTCCTAGGACTCACTCTGTACACCAGGCTGGACTCGAACTCACAGAGATCCTCATGCCTCTGTCTCCCGAGTGCTAGGATTAAAGGTGTTTGCCACCACCGCCCATCTTGAAGCAGGAGATTTACAAATTCAAAAACAGCCTCAGCAAAATAGTGTGCTTAAAAATAAAATTTAAAAATCAACCGAATGTATATTATTCCTATAATCTCAGCACTCGGGAGGTAAAGCAGTCAGAAAGATTTCAAACTTAATGCTAGCCTGAACTATCTATATAGGAAGACCCATATCTCAAAAATAAGAGAAAAGGTTGGCATGGCAGGCATGCCTTTGATCCTGTCACTGTGGGGACAAACAGAGAGATCTCTGTGAATTCAAGACCAAGTTGGTGAACTCCAGGCCAGCAAGACTTCACAGTAAAATCCTGTCTATAAAATACAATATTAGCATGAAATAAAACATTACTCAGATCTGATTTATGAATAACACTGATTAAAACACCTGTTCATAAGTAGTCAAACAATTGCTCAAATTTTACTTAGAATAATATTAATTAAGATACTGTTCAGTTAACAAACTCCTTTCACATTCATTATATAAATGAAAATTTACATCGTCTCCATGAGAGGTGGAGTAGGTAACACCTTCACTTCCGAGATGCAAACATCAAGAGGTTCTACATGGTCTTGTTAGTGACAGTGTTTGGAAAAGAAGCACTGAGTAGCTAGCTGGTAATTCAGTCCACACAGGTTTTTATTCCTCAAAACAGTGCATTATGAAGGCTAACTTCATGGAGTTGAGAGAACTGGAATGCATTTGAGTCCAGATCTGTCTCTAAAGTCTTCATTCTTTCCGAGACTGGACTTTGAAGTCTAGTTTTCTGGATTATTTCTCGGTTTTAGAAGCACAAGGACAATTGTATTAGAGTTTAAAAAAAAAAAAAAAAAAACATGGTGGGCAAGCTGTAAAATCAGCAACTACCTGAAGGAGATGATAGCAGGAGAAAAGAAAAATGCCATTTAAGCTGGCATAGAGGTCAGACACATGGCAGACAAGTGGCCACGTGGCAAAGAGGGATGCTCCAAAGTGTTCAGGAAAACATGTTAGAACAGAGATGGAAAGAAATAAAGAAGAGTTAGCTTTCCTGAACACTTCAGAAAAGCAGGAAGACAAACTGTCCCCCATATGATTACGGCCTTAAACTTCTGTCCTTCTAGGGACTGTTGTTTTGGTTTTTTTTTTTTTCTTTTTTATAAATCTCAGTCTTGTGCTGAAATTCTGTTTTGTTTGGGGTTTTACAGAAGGATCTTGTTTTTTCTTTCAATTAAGAATGCTCATATTTTGTGGAAATTTCTAGAAAAGCTGGATGAAGCTAGGCATAGGGGAGCCTGTCATCCCACATTCAAGGCACTGATGTGAATTCAAGGCCAGTCTGGCTTCACAAACAAGATGCAGTTTTGTTCTGTTTTGTTTTTAAGTTAAATGAATGTGACTTTTTCAAGTGGGCGGGGGCACATAGCCCAGTGGTGGTGTGAGGCATTCGCTTCACATGTGAACAGCTCTGCATTCCATACCCAAAGAGGGGAAGAAAAAGGGGAGGTAGACAGGCAACATAAACACACATGGACCATTTCCCTCCCTCTCCAGAAAAGTTCCCACGAAAGCTAGAATCACAGATTTACAAAGGCCAGCAGAACCCCCAATAGATCACAGGCACTTAATAAATGTAATGATTTTACTGTGTTAGTAAGAGAGAGGGGGGAACCAACACTAAATGATGCTGAGCAGCTGATCTTTTAAAGAAAGCTGGCTGGGTATGGTACTGCACACCTAGAATTCTAGCATTAGACAGTTTTAGTACAGCCTTGGCTACAAACCAAAAGCCTGCCTCAGAAAAAGGGGAGTGGGGAGGGAAAAGAAGGCATACTGACTTATCAGAACCTTAATTCTTTCCAATTTGTTTTCTCTCATTTCCAATCTTCTTTTGTTCTTAAACTTCCCAGCTATCCTTTTAATTAATTATACACTTTAGTTATGCGATTAGGTACAAAAGGAAAGCTAGCAATGGAAACAGCTATTCTTCTCAATCCCCTCAAAGAGATGCTTAATTACATATATGTGATGGTGGGAGGGCTGCTTTACTGCCTGGTTTTGATGTCAAAATAATACTGGCCATTATCTAAAAATGCAAACAGTGCAACAATATATAAAGGTCAAAGTCCTCCATAATCCTACAGGTCACCAAGTTTGACCCAATGAATATGTAAATATGGATAAGGGGTATGTGTGTATGATGTGTGTATATATGATGTACATGTACATGTAAGCATTTGTGAATGTGTACATGTGTGCCACAAATGGTGCAGAGGTCAGAGGACAACCCTGGTCTTTCTTTATCCTCATCTTCCAACTTTTTGGCGACAAAGGTCTCTTTGTTGTTCATCACTATGTATGCCAGACTCACTGGTGTGCGAATTCCCAGGGATTCTCCTTGTCTCCACCCACCATCTCACCTTAGGAGCAATGTATTATAGACATACCCACCATGACTGGCATTTACATGAGTTCTGGGGATCCAGACTCAAGTCCACATAATTATGTGCCAAGTGCTTTCCTAGCTGAGCTATCTCCCTAGCTCCGCATACATTTGTTTAAGATTTGTTTTTATTATTCCTAATTATGCATAGGTATGTATGTTGCATATGGGTATGTGCATTTGAGTGCAGATGCCCATGAAAGTCAGAGGCATAAGATCCACTGGAGATGGAATTACATCCTGTTGTGAGTCAAACGACAGGAGTGCTGAGAAGCAAACTGGGATCCTCTGGTAGAGTCCTTAACATGGCTCCTAACTGCTGCGCCATCTCTCCAGCACCTCCGCAGACTTTTTTTAATGTGATCCTAACACAGCATCTAGAATTAATTTCATTTGGTAAATACTACGCGATGATACTGAAATGAAGAGTAAGCAAAGTTGAACCTGGGGAGTGAGTTCTCGGGCAGTCTTCACTGATGCCTGAATGCCTTCCACTGTTGATTTATTGGCAGTACCAACAGCAGCTGCCTTCTCCGCTGTGGCTCCAAGCCTTCCTGAATGGTTTTCAAAGTTGGCTGCCCTCTCATCAAATACCTTGAGAAAAAAAATAAAGGCATCAAGGAAATTTATTTCAATATAATGCACCAGAAAGTCTGAGGAAAGATCTTTTAAATCTGATTCTGAAACTGCTCAAAAATTTGAGATGACATCAAATCTTATTACTAAGACAATAGTCAAATGCCAAATCTTGACCTTTAGATATTTCCTCAGAGGTTCAGCCTTAAGCATCATGTACACACACAGAGACACATCCATGAATTTTCATTCAAACTCACCAAGAGCAAGCAGGATACAACACAGAATTACATACTTTGCAATAAGTTCACAGAATGTACAGACTAAATAAATAATCTCATTCCCCAAAGGTCTCGCTTAGAGTTTGAAGAAGACAGACAAGGCACTCCAGCTGACCGTAGGCAGCCCCCACAGATCCACAAAGAGCCCTCTAGCTCCAGTCTCCTTCCACGTCTCACATTACCATTACTGTTGTAAAACCCTGCCCTTGACCTCTGTGGGAAAGATGATAGCTGGTGCCGTTACTAGAGTGAACACAAAGGCAAGGGTGGGTGATTTTATCAGTCCCACTGCAAAACCATCTACTCAGCTGTTCAGCTGGGTCTCTGAATCTTAAAAAGGTAACTTTCCTTCCCTCGTGGGTATCATGAGAGTCTGTACATCAAAGAAACTATTAACTTAAAATGACAAAAGGCTTTCTATTTGCTGGGTTATGTTAGGATCGATACCTGAAAAATAAGGTATAGCAAACAGCACTGAGTACGCCAGGAGCCTAGCAGAGTACCTCTTTTTTTACACCCTACTGGGGATACTTGAAGGAACTACTTCCGTAACTCTGACTCAAGTCAGACAACTTCTAAAGGTTTCCAGTTCGACGGCAAGTCCATTCTCATGCCAGTGTTCTACATCACCAACTGCAGTCAACCTAACCTGGCCTCTTGTTTTGATTTAGCTTCCTGGGTCCTATTAGTTAATGCTCACAAGGTTTCTTACCCTTGCTGACAGCTACACTATGGGCTTACAGGTCTGCTGCCTACTTTGGTGGACATTTCAAGCCCAGGCTATATCTGTTCTCCCTTTAACTGATGCATTAGATTGCTTTTCTATGAACTCAGTCAAAGTTTACTGACTACCTACTATTTGCCCAATCTTAAGATAGGTATTGAAAAGTAATGGAGAAAATAATTATCTGCACCTAAAAAGGTTCACAAACTAGCAGCAAGTCCAGAAACAGGCATTTGTAATAGGTATGTCACTACGTCAAAGAGCATAGCCACACAACAATCTAATGGGAGTAAAAGAAAACGTACTTGATCCATTCAGAAAGCAAAAGAACACAAGAAAGGATAAAGAGGAACCAGGCAGGGGCTGGAGAGATGGCTCAATGGTTAAGAGCTCTGCCTGCTCTTCCAAAGGTCCTGAGTTCAATTCCCAGCAACCACATGGTGGCTCACAACCATCTGTAATGAGATCTGGTGCCCTCTTCTGGCCTGCAGGGATACATGCAGGCAGAATACTGAGAATACTGTATACATAATAAATAAATAAATAAAATTAAAAAAAAAAAAAAGAGGAACCAGGCAGAAAAGAAGCTGGAGGTCATAAGGTAGGGAGAGAAAGCAAAGACTTCTCTGTCTGAGTACGCAAGACATTACACACAATTAGCTACTGCAGGAGCATAGAAAAGAGACAGCAACCTGTATGCAACAAACATAAAAGAGTAGTAAAGGGCAGACCACAGGAGTTGATAGAGAGCTTGCTAGCACGCATGGAAGTCCTGGAGCGGATCCCCAGTACCCCAATAGCCAGGTGCTATGGCACAGTCTAGGAGAACAGCACTGTGGAGGAGCTCAAGGCCACCTCAGTTTCCTAAGATCCAGGTCAGCCTGGGGTGGGGGGGACATGCACAACAAACATAAACAAAGCCTTAGCACAAAGCTCCAGGAATGGAAAAACTCCTCTTCCCCAATTTGGTGGCTTAATGAATGATTCGAAGACAACAGAGCTAAGCAACCATCCAGGGAGTGGATCAGAATTTAAATCGTGGCAACATGATAGAAAGAATTCAGAATTATTAGTGATATAAATGAATATGCCTGAGTTATCTACTGGTGTGAATGGCTAGGGAAAGGCTGCAGGAAACAAACCATTTCAAAGAGAAACAGCATGTGCTGAGGAACTTAGGACGCATCTACAATCTAGGTTCCAGATAGACAAGACAGCAGAACATTGGATCTAGGGATCTGAAATTTGGAAGCTTGGATGAAAGAGCAGCAAATCACCCTGGTGTAAGGGGACTATGAACTGAACCACCTCCTAACCTAGGCCAGAAGGAAAGTCATTAAGAAGCAAGATCACAACCTTTACCCAAAATTGTCACATCTTGGGTGGCCCTCAAACTTTTCTCATCTGTGGCTAATAAATGGCTAGAAAAGCCATCAGCAAGACCTTGTCTCAAAAAAACAAAAACCAATACAACACACCAAGAGTATTACATAGTAAAAATCCAAGTAACACTTATTTACAAATCACTGGCCTTCTGTTCACTGCAATGACTCTGGCTTCACTCAGGACAGGGAGGAGTCACCGGAAGGGTTTGCACAGAATTATTACATCAAATGAGTTTTAAAAAGTGTCCTGACTTATGTTGAGTCTAAAGTGCCCTACTCAGAAAGCTGTGGCTGGAGTGATGCCTTGCCAACTTTTACCTTCTGACTTTCATGCCATGCTTCTTGCTATGTGGTGAAAAGCAACCCCACCTGCTCTAATCTAATGGCTAGATATGCTACAACTAGCAGTTAAAGAAAGACATAACTGATACTCTTGGGGGACTAGAATATTTCCCCTTTTGCCATTTCAATCTTTCATCCACAAGCAACCTATGTACTTCAGATACCTACCTCTTCCCGATTGGGTGCATCAGGAGGAGCTGTGGCCGCCACTGCCAACAGCTTGATGGGAGTTGTGGTATCACTAAAAACATCAGACACCTCTTGGGTCATAGCTTCCTGCATCTGGGCTTTAAGATCCTTAAAAATATTGTTTACAAATGAAATTTATAGCAACATCCAAAAGGCATATCTGCTAACTTCACTGATATATTTCATTCATTCACTTTCAAAATTATTTCTTGAATATCAAATATGTATAAGCGCAGAGCTAGCACAGACTTAGTTATGAATTCTGTTCTTTAAGATATTAGTGTCTAGTAAAGGGGGCATACATGATTCCTTTCATGATGGACACTATGAAATAATAATGAAATCACAGGGCTGACCCCAAAGAAGGCTCTAAGGTGAAACAGAGTTCCTCACCATTCCCAGGTCTAGCCAGGCCTGGTGATGACTATATTAACTATTTAGAAAATACAGTACCAAATTTCTAAATAGCTTACTATATTAAAAGAAATGAAAAAAATAGTAAGGTTTACTAAAAAAAAAAAAAAAAAAAAAAAAACTCAATAACCTCCAAGCACATGCATATAATCACTGCACTCAGAAGGTCATGTTATGAAGAATTCCAAGAGTTCAAGGCCAACCTGAGCTACAAATTGAGATGCCCTATCTAAAAAATTAAATACTGACTAAATATCAGTAAAATGATAAATGCATAGAGCAAAATCATGAAAGCTCTCTCAATTAAATGAAATTTAGAAAAACACTAGTTGCTGCCACTTGGCTTATTCCTAACAAACTCAATCTCCTTATATATTTGCTGACATTGTTTTAATTTTCCCTAAACCCAAGAATCTCAAGTCTCAGGCTGAGGTGGGGGCAGCTCAGTCAGTAAAGTATTTGCCTTGCCACGTGAGAATCTGTGTTTGATCTCCAAAACCCACATTAAAACCTGCTGGCACTGGAGAAGTGCAGATAGGCAGCTCCCTGGGGGTCACTGGCTGTTCTCTCGGCAAGTTCCAGAACAATGAGATGCCCTGTCTCAGAAAATAAGGGTAGATGGTCCTCCGA
This sequence comes from Ondatra zibethicus, assembly GCA_004026605.1. Classification (NCBI taxonomy): domain Eukaryota; kingdom Metazoa; phylum Chordata; class Mammalia; order Rodentia; family Cricetidae; genus Ondatra; species Ondatra zibethicus. The sequence continues at coordinate 143,924 of PVIU01002425.1, forward strand.
CCTCTCCACACGCATGTACACACTACAAAAGTCTCTTCTGCCTGTTGCTTTCTTGTACTAATAGGCATCAAAAAGTATCCCACGGTCTACCTTTAAGGAGTCTTGAAGCTGGGATGCAAGTGCTCTCGCCTGCGGACTCTCCCCTTCCCCTCGGGCAGCCAAGTCAGCCAGTTGGGCTGTTAGCTGATCTACACGGTCACACTTAGCAAGAAGATCTTGGCGATAAGGTCCCATCATGACGTTGGCCAGCCGATGCCCTTCAGCCACAAGTCCACGGATGGCAGCCTGACCTAAACCAAGAAACACACGTTCACATAGATGCAGGAAAGGCAACTGTATTGCTACTCCAGATTCTTTTAAATACCATTTAACAGGAGTACAAAATTCTCTGACAAACTATAACTCTTTGGAAATACAGAAAAGTATAAAGAGAACAAACTATCCATTAACTTTTCAGAAGTGGGGGAAGTATTGGCACTGGACCCTGAGCCTCATGTATATCTAATACTTACCTACACCCCAAGCCTAACTTTTATACTTCACTCCTCTTCTTTACAACAAGCAATTTCTACTTACTAAATTTTTTTGATGTGGGATTCCCCTCTGTATGCTATTGAATATGTTTTATTACCATTGGTTAACAAAGAAGCTTCTTTGGCCTATGGAAGGGCAGAATATAGGTAGACAGGAAAACTAAACTGAATGCAGAGAAAAAGAAGGTGGAATCAGGCAGAGGCCATGTAGCTGCCAAAGGAGAGAGATGTCATGTAGCCACCCAAGAAGCAAGATGTGAGGTAACAAACCACAAGACTCCTGATAAAATATAAAATAATAGAAATGGGTTAATTTAAGAAATAAGAGCTAGCTAGAAACATGCCTGAGCCATCGGCAAAACAGTGTTGTAATTAATATAGTTTCTGTGTGATTATTCGGGTCTGAGTGACCAGGACACCAACACACGGTCTTCGTTTAGACCTTTTTGAGTACTTGTCCAGCACACACAAGTCTTAGGTTTGGTCCCTAGCACTATAAAAGCAAAAATCCAAAAACATGACCTAAAAATATAGGCTATATTTTATTATATTAACCATAACTATCTTACCGCTTGCTAGTTTTACAATAATATTCATATTGTTTACATACATTCTGATAATAACTCCTTAGAAATGAATTAATAAAAAAAATCTCCTAACAATCAAATTGCTGCCCAGTGGATATGACACTTTAACAGCACGAAGCATAGAATATGTGCATTTCACTCCTACCCTTATGCCCTGCCCAGGTCTCCAGCCCCAATGGCACTAGTCCTCGCTAATTCAGACAGCCATCTTACCTAGAAAGTGTAGGAAAGGAGAGTCTATCCTTCAGCCTCGGCAGATAAGCTAGGCAATCATGAAATGAAAATCATATAAACCTATTCCTAGGTCTTCTTAAAAAAAACAAAACTTTTAGATTATTATATTTTCAACATACAGTCAGGCATGATGGCATATGTTTTTAGTCTCAGCACTTGGAAACCAGAGGCAGGCGAATCTCTGTGAGTTCAAGGCCAACATAGTCTTCACAATGAGTTCCAGGACAACTAGAGTTACAATAGAGACACCTTGTCTCAAAGAAAGAAAAAAAAAAGATCCAACTTTTGCAGGATGCTGTGAGGATATCAAATAGTTTTTATTGTCATTTCCAAAAACTATATTTAACTAGGTACTAGGTAAAGACTATAACAACAGAAATACTCCAGGATGAAAATTTACACAAGATTGGTAGCAATTAGTTCAAAGTTTCAATTATGACGCTCTTGTCACTTTGTCCACAGCAAAATCATTTACTTTCTAATACTTCTTGGTTAAATTATAGAGATTTTACTAGCTGTATTTAGAAATAAAACCACATTGAAAAGTTTCTTCCCAGTGGCTTGAGAACCATTTCAGCACCTTACTACCAATCATAAAGGACACCTGGCAGTGAGGCACACATTTGTGCTGAGACCAGCCCTTACCAACTCCACGGTCATCTACTGTAGGATTATCAATCCACCGCTGTGCTTGTTCAATCTTGCCCTCGAGGTGGACAGCTGCCTTGGCGGGTCTGCTGTTGGCCACAGCCCTGTTGGTTTTGGTCTGTAGGTTCTGCAGGGCCGTGGTCACCTGTTTAGCCAATGCTCTAGCCTCTGGGGAGTCTCCTTTCCCCCTGCAGAAGTAAAAATGACCATCCAGGTATAATTTACATTGCAGGCACAATGATGCTGAGATAATTGTTAATAACATATTAATGAGAATGGAAATTGCTAAATGATTATTAAATTAACTTGAAATGAACTCCTATGTAGCCCTTAAATATGAATATAACTTAAATTCACAATATTTTGTCCTAGTTTGAGTCAGTCTATACAATTATACAACTACCAGGTTATGTTAGCTGAGCCTAATCACTCACCACTAGATCGCATGCACTCTCATCCTGCCACATATAAAAACACAAGATCCAACCGGGCAGTTGGCTCTTGCGGCAGGCGGATCTTAGAGTTCAAGGCCAGCTTGGTTTACAGAGTTCCAGGACAGCCAATAATACACAGACAAACCCTGCCTCAAAAACAAAAACAAACAAAGCAAACAACGGCAACACACTACAAACTCCTGTGGAACTAGTGCCCAGTGCCGTGCTGGCAGCGGAAGCAGAACTAGTAATAACACAACTAGTGATGTGCAGTGCTGGGCCCTACAAGCTCTCCCTCACATCATTTAATGCCCACAGCAACCCTGGGAGGTAGAGAGCCCTCACTGCGAAACTGTCCCTGTACTACCTCACCCTAGTATCATACAGTTCCTACTCTCTGCTGTAACTAACTGAACTGGGGGTTTCTACTCAAAGACAACACACCTGCAGTCACAAATTACATGTAATAGCCTAGTGTTTATCTAAGTACAGTGCAAATAAAAGTTAAATGGGATTCTATTTTTAGGTATGGATAGTTAAATTGGTCATCAAAAGAGACTCTGATAAATTATATCTAGAGTGGGGTAAGGGTACATATTTTAAACAAAATTTTCAAGTAATCATTGGTCCACACTTCAAAAACATTTTCAAAGTCAACCAGTAGTGGCTCTGGAACTAGAAAATCATGTTAAGCCTGGGATGTGGTTCATCAAACCAAAGGTAGAAGGCCCAAGTAACGTGGAAAAAAAGAGAGTAAAAAACAGACATACAAGACCCATCCGGCAAGTAAGATACTGAACGAGGACATGGGGCTTCTAGTTACTAGTAGACTTGGCCACAGTCAAGCTGCGGTTCCATTAGATGCCACTACATATTCTCAATCCAGTTCCTTGCAGCAGAAGAACCTAAACAAATGTAGCCACACAAAAATTTAAAAAAACAATCATGTTATATCTCAAGAATAGAAACTGACCCAAAAGATGTGATTCTAACCATTAAGAAAACAAAAAGGCAGGACTGAAAACAATGGCTCAGTAGTTACAAGGACTAGCTGCTCTTTCAGAGAATCCAGGTTCAATTCCCAGCACTGCATGGTGGCTCACAACCATCAGTGACAGCTCCAGTTCCAGATTCAACACACTTGTGGATGCAAGAACCAGGCATGCATGTGGTACACAGACACACAACACAGCCATGAAACATAAAGTAACTAACAATTTAAGAAAGAAAAAGGAAATATAAAGAATCTGGTCAATTTTGTATTTTGAGACTACTCAATCACAGGAGAGTACCTTCATCTGCTTCATCTATAAAAACGAAAATACCAACCCATCTGTCAGAATGACTAATTTTAAAAACTTCTTTATATTTTAATTTTCTCTAACCTCCCATCTTCCAAAGCTAGATAAAGGAGGTGTTTCCCACGGTTTTCACATGACTAGTCTCGCTGCCAGGTTATGTACATGTCTATTCATGTTACAATGTTAACTATGATGACAGCACTAGTGGCCACACATGAAGGTCTACTGTTATCTCCGCTACCGGTATAGTTATCTCTTTGTCATCTAAAAAATATTCGCGAGTCTCTATCTATGCAATGGATTGTGTTAGGTACTAGGAATTCATAGTCTCTGCCTTCATGGTTTCTTAGTCAGCAACGCCCTCTTTGTCAGAGGATAATAACAAATCCCTTACTTTGGAAGATGAAAATAGGCATTTTCCCACAGAAGAACAGAAACAGAACATATAAGTTAAATGGAAGAAATGAAATGTGACTTTGGTTACTCTTAGAGAACAGTGCTGCAGGACTGCATCAGAACAGACAGCCATTTCTTCTTCGCCACCATTCCCTTCTTTAACATTCTTGAAACACGCTGAGAGGCTGGCCAGAGTGCATCACTACACTACATCCTTGACCAAGATCAGTCCTCCTCTAGCCCTCAGAGAACACACTCGTGGACACACATGGACCAGCGAGGGAGGACAAGGCACCCAACCCAGACCGCCATTCTTACATCCTAGGTACAGCATTTTAGGACATGGGGCTGATTTGGTTTAGTTTGGCTTGGTTTCTCCAGATAGGGTCTCATATAGCCCAGGCTTGCCTCAAATTCATGGTGGAGCCACAGGGGACCTTGAACTTCTGATCCTCCTGGCTCTACCTCCCAATTTCTGTGATTATAACCTCATCTACCACGCCTTGTTGTAATCAAGTCCAGGAGCCTGCACAAGAACTCGACCAATTGAGCTATATTGCCCAGTCCATGGTGCTGTTTAGTTGTTATTTTACGACAGCGATATCTTTGTCAGAACTAAGGAGTAACTCTTTTCCATATAATCAGAGTAGGCATGATGAAACCTTTAAGAAAGGAAGCTGTAGCAAGGATGTTATTATAGGAACAATCATCCAGGAAATGTAATTGAAGAATCCTTTATATAATTGCTACTTGAAAAATCACACTGCTAGTGAAGGGAGAAAGTATGCTTTCTGTCTTACTCACATATACACGCAGGAGTCTTTTCATAGCTAACTACAACAATGATTTCCCCTGTGTCTAGGACAGACAAGTAACAAACATAACAAAGCAAGCAAAGTCCTACTTTAGTAACAATGAAAATAGAGCTTGAAAATGAATTCTCAGCAGGCTAAATGTTCTCATTTAAAACTATGATCACTAACAAATTATTAAATAAAGTTCAGTTACATCACTGATACACAGAGACAACATCTGACCCAGCCATGTCACAAACATATTTAACCTATGGAGATCCCACATGCATTTACCATACATCGTGTCAGAGATAGGGTCCAAGGATCTACATTTGGGGGATTAGATATGCATTTAACCTATGGGGATTCAACTCAACATGTTCCTAAAATAGAAGAAAGGGAGAGTGGGATGTAAGGAGAAATACTCATTTTGGACTAAGAAATTAAATACGTACTGTCTTCGTAAATCTCCCAATTTAGAGGTCAGAGCGGCTATCTCTCCAAGAGAGCGTAGGATGTCATCTCTCTCCTTAGGATCATCACATAATTCTGCAATCTTCCGCGCTTCAGCCAAAGCCCCTCGAATCTGTTCCTCTCCTTCAGGTCCACCATTTGGATCTGCAAGCCAATTCTACATACACACCAAAGTGGACAATGTCATCTACTCATGAACTACATTAAAACTTACAAATCCATCAGAAATAGCTCTCAAGTAGTCACATGGCATAATAGCAATCATTTTAGAGTGCTAATTCTAATTGTTTCACACATGTTATTAGCTCAGGTAAGGACAAATCACTCTATCTTTTCTGCATACCATCATGTCATATCCCCCACCACCCCAAATATTGGGGACCAAATCTAGCCATACACTCCTACCACTGAGCGATGTTACCAGCCACATTGATTTCCATTAAAATAATTCTCAGGGGCTGGAGAGGTGGCTCAGCGGTTAAGAAGATGGGCTGGGTTCAATTCCCAGCATCCACCTGGTAGCTAGCAACTGTCTATAACTCCAAATGTGACACCATCACAAAGACATGCAGGCAGGCAAAACACCAATGCACATAAGATAAAAATAAATAAATTATTTTTAAAATAAATAAAATAATTCTCAGGCTGGAATTTTAGCTCAATTATATAGTGCTTAAGTAACTTGCACAAGGCCCTGTGTTTGACAACCAAACTGAAAGAAAAAAGATAAACAAAAACAAAAAAGAATAAAATATCTTCATAAGCCTTCTCCCATCTTTAAATGAATCATCCTTTTTTTTTTTCCCAGTTTTCAAGCATTTGTGTTTGTAAAACGCTTGAAAGGTGTTCTGCATAGAGCCCTAAATCTGAACACCACTATGACCTAATACAGTAGAGAATTCTAAGACAGGAAACGGTTTCGAGATCTAGGATTCTGTCATTCAGAGATCTTTTAACTAGCTGAAGTACTGAAAATTAAGATCTTTAATTCAAAATGTAGACAAACATGAGTCTACACCTATGATGGTGCAGGTGTTACCCCTGGAAACTACTGGGAATCAGTCTTCACTAAGGAGCATCCACTATCTACCCACAGTAGATGATGGCAAAGGACAGTGTAGGAAGAGATATGGTATATTTAAGAACCCTTCTTCTCTTCTCCAGCCTGTCCCTACTGAGAATGATCCTCACCTGGGCAGCGTCAATCTTTTTTGCAATACTCTGCTTTGAGTTTGTCATGGCTTCCAGCTTTCGAGCTGCATTTTCCACTTTTGCAGTGAGCACGTCAAGACCCTGAGACACCTGCTGAGCCTTCTGCATGGCCACTGGCGAGGTTCCTTGTCCTCTATTCAGAATGACAGATGCAGCCATTATATCCTCTCAGATACTTAATAACAAATACATGTCATTTTTATTAACATATGTGTCTTTCTCAATTTCCCCAGAAAACTGAACAAAGGAAAAACATCCAACCACCTACTTTCTCTTTTACTTTCAAAAACACGTTTTTATTCTGTTTTGTTGTTTAAAACCAGGTCTTATATAACTATAGCTAGCTTTGAACACCTCATCTTTCCCAAGTGCTAGAATTATAAGCATGTGATACCATGTCCAACTCACATTAGTTTTAGGGAACTATTTAATGACTTGGAAGCCAGGTTAGCAAAGTTTGATAATTATTCTTGACTACATAACCAAACATAAATTGCAGCAGGAAAATTTACTTACTGTTACAGAGGGATTTGTTACTATAGGATTGTGTGTGCTTTAGGAATGAATAGCCCATTAATTTGTCTTGTTATAGGGAATCGTACATTAAAATTATTTCAGAATAACTTCAATTATCATTTCAACAATTTATTTCAATAAGTATATCTTAATAAATTATTTAAGTATGAGAGAATATACCACAGTGAAACCAATTATATCTTTTTCTCTAAATCCTGACTTTTTGACCCCTGTGGGATTTTTGTTCTAATGTTTAACATTCTTGAGCTTTAGAATTTTGGGGGATGGGGTTGTTTGTTTGTTTGTTTTTGAGATGGGTGCTGCCTATTTGGAACTCACTGTTTGGACGAGGCTGGCCTCAAATTCTCAAATATTCACCTGTCTGTGCCTCCCAAGTACTGAGCGTGTGTCACCATACCTGGCAGCTTCTCTTTTTTATTTATAAAATTAAAATTACATAAAATGAAGATAAGTAACAATACAGTATTTGCCCTGTTTATTTAACAGAGTACTTCATGCATCAAAATAACATACTTTGACAGAAAACGCACAATTAGTTCGGTGAGAGACAGCATAAGGGATTGATCCCCAGCACTGAGAAGGGAAAAGACTGTACAGGTTATACATCAGGGTTGAGGTATGGCTCACAGTTGTAGGCAGCTTGTCTGAATTGGTGAGATCCTGAGTTTAATTCCCAGCTCAGGGAGGAGGGAGAGGGGGGTGTTGCAGAAAGAAAAAAAAAAAAAGAAAAAATGGGGAAGAAAAAAATATGGCTGAAAACACTCAGAGAACACACGTTTATAAACTACTAATGTAAATAAGCTATCATCACTAATACAATGAACCTAACAATCTTTTTTTGTGGAAAGGGAGTGGTTCAAGACAGGGTTTCTCTGTGTAGCTGTGGCTGTCCTGAAATTCTTTGTAGACCTGGCTGGACTCGAACTCACAGAGATCAACCTGTCTCTGCCTCCTGAGTGATGGGATTAAAGGCGTGCACCACACCACTGGCTGATAGCTTTCATTTTTGAGGGCATCAGGTGGACAGACTTTAGAAGCAGGTCTGATGTGGGGATTTCTGAGACACAGTAAGCAAGAAATGTGCACTGTGACACATCTCCTGACTTCTCTCTTTCTCTTCATTTTCTTTTTTATGTGCTTTGGTGTTTTGACTGCATGTATGTCTATGTGAGGGTGTCAGATCCCCTGGAAACTGGAGTTACAGACAGCTGTGAGCTGCCATGTGGGTGCTGGGAATTAAACCTGAGTCCTCTGGAAGAGTAGTGAATACTCTTAACTGCTGAGCCATCTCTCCAGCCCCCAGTGATAATATCAATGTGTACCTTCCATTACTATGTAAGGAGTTAGTACTGAGGAACAAAACAGCACTGTTTCCTGTGAAGTCTTTAGAGAACTGGTATATTACCTTCTCTCAGAAATGGTATTCTGCTACTGCAAAAACATGATGGGACAGGGTAGAGATCAGTCCCTTAACAGAGTTTCTAGGCCACAAAGTAAGACTTGCCATCTTTTTACAAACTCGGATTATTTTAATCCATTTGGCTAATAAAGCCAATCATCGGTGTGACAATTTTATCATTTTAAATAACATGATTCATCCCAATCTGAGCTTCCAACTTTAGAAAAAACTCCAAAGCATCCTTGCCTCCTTAACAGTAAAATGAATCTATTACCTATCTCCAAAAAAATGAATCTATTACCTATCTTCCAAAAAAAAAGTTCTTTCCAGCCTGGTCTAATAAGCGAGTTCCAGGACAGGCTCCAAAACTACACAGAGAAACCCTGTCTCGAAAAACAAAAACAAAAAATTCTTTTTTGAGATGGCATATAGTCTTAGTTGGTGTACATGGGTGTTTTGTCTGCATGTGTCTGTGCACCATGTGTGCAGTGCCTGCAGAGGTCAGGAAAGGGCATTGAATCCTCTGGAACTAGAACTACAGATAGTTATAAGGTATGGTGCTAGGAAATGAACCAGGGTCCTCTGAAAGAGCAGCTAGTGCTCTTACCCACAGAACCATCTCTCCAATCCATATCGCTCTTTTTCTGTGTGTATGTACACACGTGCATGTTTGTGCCCAGGTGTATATGCCAGTGTATGGTGTTGTTTTCTGTGTGTGTGTACACTCATGCATGTTTGTGTCCAGGTGTATATGCCAGTGTATGGTGATGTTTTCTGTGTGTATGTACACTCGTGCATGTTTGTGCCCAGATGTATATGCCAGTGTATGGTGATGTTTTCTGTGTGTATGTACACACGTGCATGTTTGTGCCCAGATGTATATGCCAGTGTATGGTGATATTTTCTGTGTGTATGTACATACGTGCATGTTTGTGCCCAGATGTATATGCCAGTGTATGGTGGTGTTTGTCAGCTGTTTTTTGCTTTGTTTATGACACACGGTCTCTCGCTGGTCTAGAACTTGCTGATTAAGCTAGGCTGCTTGGACAGTGAGGCCCAGGAATGTGCCTTTCTCTATCTTATTGGCAATGGACTTACAGAGCCAGAGTGCTATGAGGTCTGACTTTTTACACAGCTTCTAAGAAGCTTCACACTTGCTAGGCAAATACTTTACTGACTGAACAATCTGCTCTTTGCCCTCTTTTTAAAAATCCTTCTACACTAACACTGTAGGTAATGAGCTCCAGAAATGTAGTGCCAGGTATATACATAAGCCTTTATCTCATACTTGAGGCCTTCCCACATCTGACAAGAAAATGAAAGACTGAGGAAATACTGCCCATGGTTTCTTTTATTTCATTCAAATATAGTAATTAGTTATGAGGAATATTTCTGATATATGGATTTAACTGTAAAAAGGTAAGAATATATATGGGCCAAATTCAAACTAAAAAGCTTTGAGTTCTACACAGATAAAATATATTCTTAAAACCTAGAAGCCTGAATATCAATGAAGAAAGAGTCACTATGCTCAGCATCAAAATGTTAAAGCAGTTGGGTGCATGTAAGAAAAAACAACGGGAAGAGATGGCTTTCTAGTCCTTTAATATGAGAGGATAACACAGGCTCCAGTATGAAGCAGGGCCATAGTTACTGATCTCTGGTCTAGCCTTTTCTCTCGACAGATTAGTACACTCTCCCATACAATCATCTCATTCTTTTCTTATATTCACAACTATGTTTTTGAGAATTCCAAGTGAAAATTGCCTGCCACACTGTGAAAGGGCTGCAGACCAAAGAGCCAGCAATGAAAAATTAGAAGAGCCAAAAATCTTGTCAAACTGCACTGGCATTTTTCCAAAGGGGAACAAAACTTCTTTTCTCCTTTCTGCGAAGTTCTTGCCATGCTTCTGACAAAGAAGGCTGCTTCTCAACAGGAAACAGGTTCAGTGAGAACCATGAGACCACATCTAAGCTGTTCCCTCCCCCTCCAAATGTTGATCCAAAAGAAGTGCTTTTACAGTCTACAGTTAGATGTGAGTACTTTGGACCGAGTAGAATGATATGGAGCATGTGGAGGTTTGTTTCCGTGCTGTTGTCTACGATATGCCGTGTACCCCTAATGAGCAAGAAGTTTCAGGACATTCTCAAAGCAAAATTAAACTTCATCTACACTAGATTTAAACACAATTTAATCCTCTCAATGTCTATAATATATTCATCAACTGCATAGATGATTTTTTTTTTAATCTACATTCTCCTGAGTTTTTTCAATAGCAAACTAAGTGTACTTATTAGAGGGTAGAGGTATTTAAAATCAAAGACTTGTGAAGAGTAAAAGGAAGGTTAAAAAACAAATTACAAGAGTCTGTGAGATGGCTCAGAGAATATAGGTATATATACAAAAATAATGAAGTATTAACAATTTTTAAATTTTTTTATATTTAATTTTTATTGTTTTTATTGAGCTATGTATTTTTATCTGCTCCCTTTCCTTCCTCCCCTCTCCCCTTCAGCCCTCTCCCATGGTCCCCATGCTCCCAGTTTACTCAGGGGATCTTGTCTTTTTCTACTTCCCATGTAGATTTGATCCATGTATGTCTCTCTTAGGGTTAAAATAAATTTTAACACAAAATGAAAAAACATTATCTCATGTGGCTCAGGGTGGCCTTCAATTCAACAGGTAGCTGAGATGACAGTGATCCTCCTGCCACTACCTCCTGAGTTCTAGGATTCAAGGTTACGGGTTCATGCATACTGAGCAAGCATTCTCCCAAGTAAGGTGTCTCTTTCTACCATCCATCTTTTATAAAAGATAACTAACTTGCTCAGATTTCAACTCTGCCCCTTATTCTTCATAAAAACTCTAGCTAAGAACTTTTTTAAAAAAAAATCTATTACAAAATAAGCTCTAACTTTATTAGTCTTTACCTATTTTACAGTTCTATTTTCAGCAAAAGACAATTCAGTAAAATTGCCATGGACTTGTATCCTGAATGACCTCTTTAGGACTGAGTTGTTCACTACTCGTTTGAGCAAAGCAGAGGAACCTTACCTGGCTCGGAGGTCAGCCACTTGGTCAGTCATCTGTCCTAGCATTTTGCAGGTTCCTAGGATCTCCCTGCGTTCCTTGCCTGCACAAAGTTCACCAACTTTTCCAGCTTCATCTAAGATCTGCCTGATGGCCTGCTCACCAGCGTCCCCTAGAATAGTAAGATATTCAATATCTACATTGTAGGCACATCAGTTATTCAGAGAGATTACTTTATAAGTCATTTCATTCATGAAGGAACGGATGACTTAGACAAGCGATAGAAAGCCTTCCGACAGCTAAAAGCCACGCAGTGCCTCCTAACCATGATGTGAGGTTTTAACCACAGGCCCTGCTGAAAAAGGTACTGGGCACAATATCTGCTCAGAGATATGAAGTGGCTTGACATAAGAATGTGGACAATGAGAAAAGAATCTAGTCATTTCACAGTGCTTGGTACCTCCTACTTCCATTAGGTTTTTCCCACTTGTTCAAACAATCTAAAGTGGAATAAAGATTAAATTAGAAAAGCCAAGCTCAATAACCTACTTGGGTCTTGTCTTTATATAGTCAACTTCATTCTACCATTCTTATACGCATCACTATACAATCTGCTTAACTGATTACTTTGCTAACATAAATGGTAGTCTGCCCAACCTGAACTAGCAAAAAAGAGCTTTTATTCACAATAATTACTTTTGATTGAGGGGATGGGTGAACCAACAAATCTTTCAAAGAATGGCAGCTTAGCTTTGTTTACTATTTCATGACAAGAAGTGATAAAGCCTGTACCTTGACCCCTTAAGACCTAGGAATGTTTCATGCAGTGGGACAATGGTTTTACCCTGTAAAGATTTGTTTCTTGTACGTGTTTAATGAAATGCTGATTGGCCAGTAGCCAGGCAGGAAGTACAGGCGGGGAGACGAGAACAGGAGAATTCTTGTAAGAGGAAAGATGCAGTCTGCAGCCATTACCCAGATGCAGAGGAAGCAAGATGAGAATGCCTCACTGAAATAGGTACCAAGCCACGTGGCTAACACAGACAAGAATTATGGGCTAATATAAGTTATAAAAGTTAATAAGAAGCCTGAGCTAATAGGCCAACCAGTTTATGATTAATATAGACCTCTGTGTGTTTCTCTGGGACTGAACGACTGCAGGACCAGGCAGGACAGAAACTTCTGTCAACAGTTTCAGTTACTGGGAATTCTGGTGGGATGTCACAACTACCTCAGGATGCTGAGATTATAGAAGGGTTCATCCCTTTCTTTCATTTGCTTGTATTTTAGCTGTTTATTGTTCAAAAAAGAACTGCAGGTTACCTGGGGAGGCACTGGGGTCACGGAGCCAACCTTTGGCTTGATTCAGTTTGGAATCTATGGACGCCAGCGCTCTCTTCATAGCTTCAGTGTCCTTTGGAAGAAAAACCCCACAGTTATTTTGTCTGTTTTTACAGAGAGGGAGTTACAGCACTAACACACAACAGTTAAGGCAGTCCTATTACAGCCTTCAAATAACCTCAAAACACCACAATTCCTGAGTCTGTCAAAATGCAACATCTTGCATGCAAATCTCCAGTTAATTCTATCCTGCCTCCTGTGTCTCCATTGCTAAAACTGAAAAAACTTTAAAAAATAACTGCATAAAGTCAAAAAATGTCTAATGTCTTCTGCAGAACAAAGCCCCAGGCCTCATGCTTCATTATCAGCCTTTCAGTAGCCAACAGCCATCAGCTGAAGCCTTGCCAGAGTCCTCCCTGCTTTAGGCAGCCCCAGAAGTATGTGGTGCCACAAAGCACAGTTTTTTACTTCTTGTTTTGAAATGCACGTGCGAGCACACACACAGGACGATGTTTTATTACATATAATTAATTCTTAAAAACTTGGAATTACTTGTTGAAAAAATAAATAGAAGGTGTTAATGTGAGCACTTTGCTTTGGTTCTCAGAATAAACCACTAAAAGTCCCCCATGAAGAAAGCACACTGCCGGTCTCCCTGCTATCACTCCCCCCCATCCTTCCATCGCTCGCCAACCTTAGTACACGGATCGCAATGTACTGCTCATAACCAGGACTCATGATAAGCATAAAACCAACATAGACTCTCCCAGGATATATATATGCAGGTAGGAAACAACCAATAAAGAGAATTTGAGGGGGGTCTCATTGTGTAGCTCTGGCAGTCCAGAACTTGACATGTCGACCAGGCTGGCCTTGAACTCACAGAAATTTCCCAATTAAAAGTATATGCCACCACTCCCACATTAATCAATTTTTAATACATAACAATGCAAAAAAACATTATAACAAATATCTATGTGCCAATCTTTAGAATTGGCAGTGTGATACACTGTCTCTCTGTCCCTGTCTGTCTCTCGGGTATAACTGTGTATAGCTTCACTGGAACTCATTATGTATACCAGACTGACATTGCAATGGTTTGCCTGCCTCTGTTATTGCCTCACAAATTCTGGGATTCTTGGGCCCTAGGCTGTCCAACTCTTAAGTCTGCATTTAGCATCTTAAAAAATAGTCTCTCTCTTTTTTGCACTAGAGGATTGGATCTCAGAGAGTCAACCCATCAAAGCATGTTAACCTCTAAAATTCTAGGCAATGCCCGATCCCCTAAAATTCTAGGCAATGCCCAATCCCCGAGCCTTCTTCAATTTCCAACCTACAGTGTCGTACCATCAAGCTTCCACAAGGAGGCACCAAGCACATACCGATTTCCAATTCAAAGAGCCACCACTAACACAAAGAACAGGCACTATTCGCAGGTTTAAAATCAGCAGCAGGTGAACTATAGCATTTCCAAAATACCTACTCAGAAGATGGACTCTCCACTTTAGATTCCTTTCTCTCCCATCTAGAAAGAGAGGAAACGCTCTCTCATTCTAACTGTATTCTCAGCCACAGCAACAAACAGGTGAACTAAGCTATGGGTATGGGTAGGGGGTGTAAAAAGTTACCAAGTTACATGGAATTACAATAGCTACCAATACAAGGCAGCATCATGACGATCTGGTCCAAAGTCCATTTATAACTAGTAAAATAGGAGAGTAGTATCTTTAGGTAAGTTGCTAATGATGTTTAAATCTGTTTCTTTCCTCCCCTTTGTTGTACGTTAATTTTTACAGCAAACCTTGCCTCCAGAAGAACACAAAGCTGAATTTCAAATAAGAAAGGCCCAAATGGCTATCTTTTTAAGACTCTTGGGTAATTTCTAACCTCAAGGAACTAACTGGACAATTTTTAGCGTTTAACATAAGTTAAAAGATTTAATAAACTGTCTAGGTGTAGATATGTTTATGATAACATAAGCTTTCTTTCAGGAAATATGTGTATAGGTTGGAAAAGAGCACTGTGTCAATGTGAAATTTAAAAGACTGTTAATAAACATTTCTGTAATACTTTCTATTTATTTTTGTTTTTCGAGACAGGGTTTCTTTGTGTAGCCCTGGCTGTCCTAGAACTCACTCAGGAGACCAGGCTGACCTCGAACTGACAGAGATCCATCTGCCTCTGCCTCTTAAGTGTTGGGATCAAAAGGCGTGTGCCACCACCACTCCACAGTTATACTTTTATTTTGGTGAGAAAACCAACAGACATTTATCTACATTTCAAAATCTAAATTCTAAAGAAAATGACATATTTTCAAATGTCAGACATATTTTAGCACTAATCTAACAGTAAAGGCTACTTACTGGTTAGAAAAATAATTTTGATTTCCTGCATGATAGACTGTTTTAGCCATTTTTTCCTTCAATTACTTCATTGAATCGCAGGTTTAAATGTAATTTTGTTTTACAAATTAAGAAAAAAGGAATCACTCTTAGGATTTTATCTTAAGGCTGCTGACTCCAACCTCTTATTTTAGATTACACAGAACTCGGTTTAGCCACTAAATAAATAAACAAATAAAAAGCCAGGCGGTGGTGGCACACGTCTCTAATCCCAGCACTCAAGAGGCAGAGGCAGGTGGATCTCTATGAGTTTGAGGCCAGCCTGGTCTACAAGAGCTAGTCCCAGGACAGGCTCCAAAGCTACAGAGAAACCTTGTTTGTTCAAAAAAACAAACAGACCGGGTGGTGGTGGCGCATGCCTTTAATCCCAGCACTCGGGAGGCAGAGGCAGGCGGATCTTTGTGAGTTCGAGGGCAGCCTGGTCTACAAGAGCTAGTTCCAGGGCAGGCTTCAAAGCTACAGAGAAACCCTGTCTTGATAAAAAAAAAAAAAAAAAAAAAAAAAAATCTCGGTTTGGTTTTGTTATTGTTGTTTTGCTTTTTATTTTTCCTAAAGAGTTGCCAAATATGCCATAAACCTTCTGCAGCAGTCAGCAGATCTCCACCTTGTCAGTATGAGCTCCAGTTACTACTTCTCACAAGAGAAGCTCCAGAATCAAGCTCACAATGTGCACTAACATAAATGATTGCTTTTATCCCCCAATATCCCAAAGTGGTTTGAAGTACAATGTGAAACGAGCTTGCTCTATGCAGCATCCGCGAAGATCATTCCTTTTTCTTGAATCAGCTCACATGGCCCCTTCACTACGAAGACAGAATATGAATCTCAGGAAGAGAGCAATTTTCTTCTGAGTAGATCTGACAACACCAGGAAATTAAAATCATCAGATGCTCATTTCCCCTGCTCTGAACCGATGGTAAACGTGGAATAAAGCTGCAATCTTTTGTTATTCTGCAATATGTGCAGGATTAGTGCCCTGTGGAGACCAGAAGAGGGCATCAGATCCACTAGCACTGGAGCCACAGACAGCTGTGAGCTGCCATGTGGGAGCTGGGAATTGAACCTGGGTCTTCTGGAAGAGCAGTCAGCGCTCTTACCTCTGAGCCATCACTCCAGTCCTGAAGTTGCATCTTTAAAGCTGGGAATTTCAGTTAGTTTCTAGGTTGGTTTTTGTTGTTGTTGCTGCTTTATTTATTTTGTGTGTGTGTGTATGTGTGTGTGTGTGTGTGTGTGTATGTGTGTGGGTGAGAGTGTGCCATAGCATATGTGTAAAGGTCAGAAGACAGTTTACTGGAGTCAATTCTGACACTGTGGGTTTTAGGGATCAAAGTTAGATCATCAGATAAGGTCACAGGTGCCTTACCCTCTGAGTCATCTCTCTATCCCTCTGGTTTTTAAAGAAAGTGATTTAGACAGTCATAAAGGTTTATATCACTTTAAAAACCTCCTTAAATTCTTTTTGGAGCAGAGCAGCTAATAATCCTATATTTTTTATCTCTAAAGAATCTCAGATGTATTTTAAAGGGCAGTATTTATGATGAAATCAACAGAATCCTGTCATGAGTAACATACGTGCACTAGCAGCAGACATGATGTGAACGGATTCCCTAGCATTATGACTAGAAGCCAGTTTGAAGATATATGTGTATGTGTGTATGAATGTGTGTGTATATATAACTTTAAATATGGAAAATATTGCCCAGGCTTCTTTTTTTTTCTTCTGCAAACACTCATTTCACCATTCCATTTTCTTCCGCTCACATTTCTATAAGCACCATTCCAATGTTCTGAATAAAGATAGTTCAGGAAAGAACAGACTGACCTATGAGAAAGTTGCCTTGTCCTAAGTCTTTAGATAGCTGCCTTCTCTCACCTTGGCATCTCCCCTTTGAAAAAGCTTCACAACTCTAAGCACACTCACAGATGGGCCAGCTAAAGATATCCTAGATCAGACAGGAAAACACCAATTCCTTTAGCATTTGAGAATTTCCTCCTTGAGCAGTAAACAAAACACCATAAAACTATTTAGCCAAACTCCTATAGATAAATTTCTTACTCCAATGACAGCTAAAACAAAACTTAAGAACACTTCAAAAGAAATGTTTTATGCTTATGTGTAACCTGATCTATTTATAATAATCAAAATTAAATTCAACCCTTAAATCCCAAGGATCTGAAGTGAGGGTGTTACAGGACAGCACAATCTAACCAGTATTACCTTCTGTGGTAAAAAGTAGAGTGATCTTATGTGGAAGACACCCTAGTTAGCCACTGCTGCCCATCGCCAGCCTAACCCCCAGCAGGACACTCACCATAGCCAACTGGGAATCAGTATCTAATGACTCAACGTGAAATGCTACCTCTGGAAGGCTCAAAAAGTCTCAGCAATGAAATGCTTTTACTTTTCTCTCAAGTCCCAACCATATATCAAGATACAAGTAATATAAATAATTTTTAAAACATTAAGTATAGAATTCTAAATTTGCAGAGTAGAATAAGAATTGTGTTTAACTCAAGTTCCTTTGAGTCATAATGTTGTTCCAGGAAAAAAATTCTGGTTTTATTTTAATTATCACTGTTAAGATGACTGTTGAGTCAAAGGGTAATTTTTACTTTCAATAGAAATGAGGTGTTTAAAGTTACTCTTAAATGTGTGAATTTGCAAGTTGAATGTAGGTATAACGGGTATGCTATTCAGCTATGCATTGCCTCATCAAACTCTGAACTTATTCAGAAGATGTATTTTTATCAAGAATTTGTTCCACTTACTTTCTTCCCCCACTTTCCTAGAGGAACCTTCACTTTCCAGAAGAACACTGCACCAGTGGGGAAGCATGAAACAAGTACGGGAAGACAAAGTTAATTCCTTCTGGGGAGGGACGAGAGGTGGTGAAAGACACTATGCATTTAACAGAATGGGAACCTGGTCACAACAGACAGACCCCAGATCTGGTGATGCTCTGCTTACAGTTCAGGAAAGAAAGATTCCAAATCCTATTTTAAAATAAAAAATTTTAAAAAAAAAAAGCCATTATCCTAATTACCACTGTCCATTTTCAGGGTGAAATAAATTTCTTTTTCTAAATATTCGTATAACCGCTAAAGAGTTACACACAGGATTACATCCAGGTAAAGCAGGAAGGTGACAAGCTGACAGCGACTTGTCATGTGCATCTTTCTAACCTTTTCTGATTTCTGAACCAAGTAAGTGTATGACAAAAGTGGGCAGACAAAGAAGTTCTTGTTCATTCTGATGTCGTGGATTTAAGCTTCGTTTGGCTGAACAAACTCCATTTATTCTCACCCTTGATGAAGTTAGTTTTGCATCATCCTAATTAGCCAGCTTTCTCCAGAGTAACATGAATATGGGACAGCTACAAGATAAGGTAAAGACCAGGTTGATTGCCCTTGTCCACTCTGCATAAGTCCATAATCCTAGTGCTGAAAAACTCATTTGGGTCTTCCTTGGGGGGGGGGGGGTTCGAGACAGGGTTTCTCTATAGCTTTGGATCCTGTCCTGGAACTCACTTTGTAGACCAGGCTGGCCTCGAACTCACAGAGATCCGCCTGTCTCTGCCTCCCGAGTACTGGGATTAAAGGCATGCACCACCACCGCCCAGCTTGCTCGCTTATTTTTTAATAAGCATTTCTTGATGGCAGTTGCACAAAATAAATTCAATAACATGTATTCACTAAATGGTAGATTATTTTTCCCTCAAACTAGAGAAATATTATGATTAAATGTCTGTTCTTCCTTACTAGTTTCTCATCCTCTAGAAGCAAAGGGAAGAGTTTATTCAGTTAGGGAAATATGAAGTCATTGAATTACAGCTGATTCACAGCCTAGGCAACAGAACATGCAGAAAGTCACCAACTCAAGGCAAGAAAAAATTAAAAAACGTTTCAGATGGGGGCTGGAGAGATGGCTCAGCGGTTAAGAGCACTGGCTGCTCTTCCAGAGGACCCGGGTTCAATTCCCAGCACCCACATGGCAGCTAACAACTGTCTGTAACTCCAGTTCCAGTGCACCTGACACCTTCACACCAATGAACATAAAATGAATTTAAATAAACTATTTAAAAAAATTAAAAATAACTATTCTTTACTTCTTGTCCTCTTTGACTTTGGTAGTGTAAACAGGACAGCTCTCTTTAGCATACTCACTTTAACTACAGGTAAAACCTCAACAATACAACTCCAAAAGCAAAATGCCAAGGCCAGGAATGGTTAGGTGAGGCACCTAGACAGCGTCACCTCCAGTCTTCCTTCACAAGAGCTCAGCTGGTAATGTGCCCTTCAAATGAGGTAAGTGGGGAAGAATAGGCAAAAAATGTTCTTAAGGGTCCTGCTCAAAAAGACAAAAACACCTTACAAATACAGAAAGCCTGACACCCCATAGCAATCTTTTCTGTTTTGTGCCTCCCACTCAAAATAACCAATTCTATAAAGAGTCAAAGTCAGTCTGTCCAGCACAGGCCAGAATTCCACATTAAATCATATCCTGACACGTATCCGAGCACAGTGCTACACACCGGCACACAAAATAAGACACGGCACACAGCACAAAAAAACCTCACAGACATGCGTTTTCTCTTTTTAAGCGGAAAAAAAAACTAAGGGTAAGAGAAAGCTTACCTTCTAAGCTCGAGAAAAAGATTAAAACAAACAAGAGAAGAACAACAAAAAAAAGATGCACAAAGAAGTCATTGGGAAGTGAAAGTTATCAAGCAAAAGCAAAATTAAATCAAATATCAGAGACTTAAGATGATTTTATCATTAAAAACTTAAAATACAATTTTAGAACCAGTTAAAGAACATACTTTCAATGAGGAAACACCTCTGTAAATAAAGTTACAGCTAAAAGTAAACTAATTGATTATGCATAGCTAAATTAGCTTTCTGAGCAGTAGGAGCAAGGGCTGGTGATGTTTGGCCTCAAATATGATCTTACCTTATATGTGGTCCTGGAGGAAAAACACTCTAATGAATACCCAACAGAAGTCAAATCATAAAGTCACTTAGTCTGTTAACAACCTTGGTGACAGAATTTGGATCATACATGGGAAAGTTAGACCCTGGAGATGGGGACACCCCCACACACACTTCCATCCTGGGATTCTCTAGGGCAAGTCTAACCCAAAATGTATCGGCTTCCCCAGACCCAGAAGCTTTGCCACTGCATAAGGAATAAGTAGACTAGAGTGGCGGCAACTCCAGACAGCTACCAATAGGCTCTAAAAGGAACCCGCGTCAATGGACTCCCTTTGGAGTCGAAGGGAGTTTCTACAGAAAGCAAAGGGATCTGTAAACTAGCCGGCAATATGAAGACCAATATTTTAATTAACAGAATGACCAACAAATCTAAAAAGTCTGAGAGCTTCCTCTGTACATTCCTCTTAATCAAAGGTTGGCTAAGGACAAGCCTTCCATAACATACATAATCATAGGCATATTCTCTGTCTTTCTTAAGTCACCTGGCAACAATCACCCCTATAAAAAGCAATGATCCCACCCAGGGAAGTATGATACCCCAAGTCCTCTACCAGCCCAACCAATGAGAAATGAGCTTCTTACCAAGTTATCCTATATACCCATACAGTCCACTTTGGAACACAGGAAATGTATAAAGGTGACAAGTAGCCCATAAAACAAATGAACAACTGTTTCCATAATACCTGTGTATTCTTAGGTATACACAGTTACAATATAAAACCTAAGACAGATGGCAATCAAAATCTCCCAGGAGTGCAGAATTTGAAGTTTCCTTATTATTTCTTCTCCAGTAGACTTACCTTGCTGGCCCAGGCATCTTCATCCCAAGAAGTGAGTTGTAACACACGAATGATCTCATTAATTTCAGCACTCATTTTTTCTACAGTGAAATTTCGATTTTTCAAAGCTTCTTCTATTCCTTGGTTTTTTGAGTTTTTGGTTGTGACAAAAATCTTCATAGCTATAAAAATGAACAAAAGATCAGAATTTGATCTTTAAAAAAAATGATGGACACAAAGAAACGCTATCTCAAAGAAACAAAAATGATGTGGAGGTCACAGGTAGAAAGTAGAGGTCAGTTATCTGTGTGAGTCCACGGCATCTCATCAGCCTGAAATTTAATCTTATTGCTTAGTAATATTCACAGAAAATGCTTCTTGCTTCAAATATGTATTTTGGTCTTCTAATGTCTGAAACAGAATATATAAACAAAGACTGCAAACCTGCTGATCAAGTTCCAGTATCAGCGACTTTAACTGTAAAGTAAATTCAGGGTGTAAAGAAAGCATCACCATGTCATTAGGGAACTAATTTAACACACACACTGATGATCTACAATCAAAAAGTATTTAATACCTTTTAAAATCATTAATATCCTGATACCACCATAGCCTCTAGTCACTGCAAAATCTCCTGGGACAGAATAAAAAAACACCAACAAAACTGTCACCAAACCATGGAAGGCCCCAAAGAAGTCAGTATCTTTCAGTTCTCTCAATGTGTGCATCAGTGACTTCTCTTTCTTTCTTGTTTTCTTCCCTTCTTTCCATTTTTCTTTCTCTTCTTCTTTCTTTCTTGTCTTTAAGATTATTTTTTTTAAATCAGGGCATGGAGGCACACATCCTGAATATCAGCATTCAGGAGGCAGAGACAAGCAGATATCTGTGAATTCAAGGCTAGCCTGGTCTACATAGTGAGTTCCAAGATATCTAGGGCTACATAAAAGAGAAACCCTGTATCTAATAAAAAAAAAAAGCCACCCACAAAAAAGTTTAATTAAAAAAAATAATTAAGAGAATTTTTTAGTTACATGTATCTATATGTGATTGTATGCCAAGTGTGTACAGATGCCCACAAAGACTAGAAGAGGGCATTGGAGGCCCTGGAACTGAGGCACTGGAGGGTGACAATGACATGTTTCATAGAAATGTAAACACAGCTGTCTTCTGAGAATTAGTGAAGTTTCCCCCACAAGCTGCCTATGACACAAGCAGAACAATGAGGTGCTGGCACATACTGACACCTGGAAGTGCAATTTCCTTTTGGCAGTTAAGAAAGAAGAAAGCAAAAGAACATTCAAAGGGATGACTCTAGGGCTCTTAGCCTTTGCCTGCTGCCCACATGTTACATTAGCACTCACTCAGATCTCTTCTTTACCCTGTGTAAAGGGTGTGCACCGGAGCAGCAAAGGGTCATGGCCGTCTCAGTTAGAGCGCCCAGCCCCCACCCTATCACCTGAAGCACCTGAGATGAGAACAGGAAGCAGCTCTTTGACAGTGTTCATCGAATTCACCAGCATCACTCGGTGTTCCTGGTGCGTCAGTTCCTGCTGTCTCTCATCAATCATTTTGGCCATCTTAGTCATCCCTGGAACACAAAGAAGAAATTATGCAGGATGAGTGGTGAAATGAACCAGAATCTGGGCTTTTCAGCCCAAATCTATTGTGACTTACTTCAAAACGCCAAAATTACTATCTACCTATTTAAAGACAGACATTGTAACAATACTAGCATTTTATGCAATGTTATACTTTTCAGTGAAGGTAATTTATTAAAGAAAACTTCTATATGTATGCATACAGGTTTCATATTGTATATCTGGCTACTGTGCTGTGCTATTCAAGAATCTCAGAAAGAATTCTAACAGTGAGTTGTATTGGATTAGGGTATGTTTTGGGTTTTGTTCCTTTTTTTAACATCATTCATTCTGTATATTGGAAGAATATATGTGTCCCATGGTGCACCTATGGATAGAGGTCAAAGGTTAACTTGCAGGCATTGCTTCTCCCCTTCTACTACGTGGGTTCTGAGAACCGAACTCAGGTCATCAAGCTTGGCGGCACCCACTGTACCTGCAAAGCCTTCTGTTTTATTCTTACCTCGGTAATAATTTTTGAAATATTCAAGCTGATCCAAAATAAACATATACTAACTCTTAAAATTAGAAACAAAATAGAAATTTTAAAAAGTACAGCTGTGGCAGATTTTTAAGCATCTGGTGTTTTGGAATCAATCTGTTAAAACTTTGTTTACTTTGGTTATTATTCAAAAGTGCTATGTGATTTTTAAATTATATTCATTTATTTATAACTGTGTGTATGTGAGGACACACACATGTGTTCCAGTACATGTGTAGCGGTCAGAAGACAACTTGCCGGAGTCAGTCCTCTGCTTCTACCATGTGGCTCCTGGGGATGGAACACTGGTCAGCAGGCTCAGTCCATGTGATTTTATCAGCTGAGCTACCCTATTGGCTAGCGAAATGATTTTTGCTTTAAGCTCTGATTTTCAAACTACCCCTAGGATTTCATAATCAGTTTCATAGACCATGAAGACCAAAGAGAGGCAGAAAGGTAGGTTGCTTCTGCTTCACGCAGAGTACCTTCATTTTTGTTAGGGTCTGCATAAAGTTACATGAGAAAAACAGACCTTTTTTCCAGTGTTATGAGAATGACAATACAGGTCTCAGCTAGGGGTGTAACCTAGAGGTAGAGCACTTGCCTAGTATGCACTAAGCCTATGTTAATCTCTAAAACTCCCAAATACACCCCAGCCACTCCCCAGTACACCTCTACAGCCATTTAAAAAAAAAAATCCACTTCATCTTCAGAAACAACTCAGAAAATGTGGTAAGCTCAAAAACCCACTACAAGGCTGAAGAGATGGCTCAGCAGTTAAGAGCATGGCCTGCTCTTCCAATTCCCAGCAACCACATGGCTCACAACCATCTGTAATGAGGTCTGGTGCCCTCTTCTGGCCTGCAGGCATACATGCAGACAGAATATTGTATCCATAATAAACAAATAAATAATTTTTTTAAAAAAACCCACTACATCGAACCTTTAGAAAGATACTGCTAAATAAACATCAATATTTCAATTAAAAAATAATTCACAGAGCAATAAACATCAAGCTAAATGCCTAATATGCCTTTCCATTAATCTTATTCGTAATTTATGGACTCTTGAGGTCATGTTATAGCTGTAAGATCAAATGCTGGCATCTGGATATTTTGAATATTCAGTGTTCAGATGGCTAAATAATCATTTCAAATGAGATTCAACCACAACAGCTTTTCTCTCCTCTGAGGTCTGATTACACTTTTACAGCCTTGGGCTAAGGCCTAAGTCCATGATAATAGACAGCTAATTAGCAAGCTAAGAAGTCATGAAGAACTACAGGCCAGCTGGCAGACAGCAAAGGAATGCTATAGAATGGAGTGGCCAGGATTGAGGATGGCCTTCAGCATTACAGTAACAGAAAAGCATTCCAACATTTCCCCGTCAGCACTCACAAATCTGGTTGAATGTTTCTGACAGGGCTGGGACTTGTAGAAAGTAGGTAAGAGACTTGAGGGACAGCAATATACCCTCAGTAGAAAGCCACTGTCAGCTCTGGCTCTGTGCACAGAGAAGCCCAATGCAGCATCTCCTATTTTCTGCAAGTAAGAGAAAAGCAGCCTTTCCTCTTGAATCAAAACAATCAATTCATAAAGATTTTAATAGAAAAAAAAATGGTTTTGGCTCACCTGGCCCAAGATTCTTTGTGTAAGTGACCAAATCTTCCATAGTCTCCACTACCTCTGCCACTGTAAGATACTCCAAAATTCCTTTGCAAACTCTAATAATTTTACGAACCTGAAAATATATTTAAGGACTCAGTCAAGTTAGTGACCAGTACATAGAAAATGGCATTAGACATATGTAGCTTTTTAATATTTTAGTACTCTAAAAAATCATCCAGGGATTCTATTATTATCTTTTTTGATTTTCAAGACAGGATTTCTTTGTGTAGCCCTCACTAACCTGAAGCTTGCTTTATAAACCAGATTGGCCTTGAACTCACAGAGATTCGCCTGCCTCCGCCTCTGGAGCATTGTCCCACCTCCATTATTATCTTTAAAATTAGGCTTTAAGAGCTGGAGAGATGACCCAGGGGTCAAGAACATGTAATGCTCCCCTAGAGGACCCCAGTTCAGTTCTTGGCACCCATGTCAGGTGGCTTACAACTTCCTCTACTCTTCTGATTTTCATGGGCACCCATAAACACATAACACACACACACACACATAAAATAAAATAAATCTAAAACTAAGCTTTTGTCTAAGAGAGGTCTCTATGGGACTCAGATTACCTACCTCAGCCTCATCAAAGGTGAGAAGTAGGTCTGACGTGCCAGAGAGGATTCCCCTAGACCCATCAATGAGGTAATCCCGTGCAGGAACTGAGTACGGGTCAGCCTGAAGCATCTGAGCTGCCTGAACAAGCTTGGTGCAAGCATTCTCAACCCTGGAGGAAGAAAATAAGCTAACTTCTTAACAAAAGCAAACATATGCAAATACAAACAATGTATACATGTGAATTTACCGTTTTTTCTATATGGCAAATAGCCAAGGCCAATTTGTAACAGGACATGGACTTTCAAATTTTAAAATTTGCAGATAATGTTAGCATATGTATTCATTCACTCAATGCACTAGGCTTGTGAATAAATTGTACTTTGATATTTCTTGGCAACAAAAACTGAGAGCACATTTTTCTGGCAGCTTTAGGTGGCTACATCTCTGTAACTCCTTTGTTGGAATTCTTTTGTTTCCTTACTCCTCCCCATCCCACACAACAGACATTACATAAAGAACTGAAAAACACTGTGGTACTGGCAGAGTTAACATCTGGAAATAAAGCATCAAAGTATTATGTAGTGATTTCTTTTCTTTTCTTTTTTTGAGACAGGGTATCATTATGTGGCCCCAGTTAGCCTGGAACTCACTATGTAGACCAGATTCACCTTGAACTCAAAGATCCATCTGCCTTTGCCTTCAAGAACTAGGTTTTAAAGCTTGTGACATGTCCAGCGTATAATGATTCTTAATAATCAGACAATGCAAAGAAATAGGAAAAAAGAACAAAATAATATACAATTTTTTCCTCATCTTGCTAGTGGGTTTAGGCCACTTATTTCAGTAGACCCACTGTTTTCACTGAGTAACTTAAAGAGATAAGGAACGAAATATTCAAAAATAAAATAATTTTCCAACATTACACATTCTCATTTAAAAAACTAAAAATATCATATGCAAAAAACCTATTCATGACATTGTTTTGTGGATCAAATGAAATACAAAAATTTCATCATGTATAAGGCAGCATTACATTGTTAATAGGAAGAATTAAACTAAGAAGAGAATTTCAGCTATATAAAAGAAGTGGGCTATGAAAGATATATAAAGTACTACCATAATTCAAAAACCAAATTTTACTAAACTAAGACCCAAAACACTGCTAACATAAGGCCATACCAGCAAGAAACAAAGACCTACATGCTTGCACACCTCAATCCCCTATCCACCCATCCACTCCCATCCCCAACTTTTCTATTCTTTTCTTT
Organism: Ondatra zibethicus; assembly: GCA_004026605.1. Taxonomy (NCBI): domain Eukaryota; kingdom Metazoa; phylum Chordata; class Mammalia; order Rodentia; family Cricetidae; genus Ondatra; species Ondatra zibethicus. Next base: position 170,626 of record PVIU01002425.1, read on the forward strand.
GAAACAGGATCTCACTATATACTTCAGGCTAGCCTTGAACTCTCTGTGTATCCCTGTTTGGTTTTTTTTTTTGGGGGGAGGGTTGTTTTTTTTTTTTTTTTTTTTTGGTTTTTCAAGACAGGGTTTCTCTGTAGCTTTGGAGCCTGTCCTGGAACTAGCTCTTGTAGCCCAGGCTGGCCTTGAACTCACAGAGATCCGCCTGCCTCTGCCTCCCGAGTGCTGGGATTAAAGGTGTGCGCCACCACCACCCAGCTTCCCTGTTTGGTTTTGAACACGTGTTCCTCCAGGCTGCATCTTCCATGCAGTACTGGGATTACAAGCACACACCACCATACCTGATCTGATGTAGCTGTCTTAATATCAACATGTCTGGAGCTGAAGAGATGGTTCAGCAGTTAAAAGCACTTGCTACTCTTGAAAACAACCCAGGTTTAGTTCCCAGCACCCACACAGGTAGCTTACAACTGCCTATAGTTCCCCTCCAAGGGATTCCACACCATCTTCTGACCTCCATGGGCACCAGGCACACACATGGCACACATACACACAGGCAATTCAAATAAACTAATCTGCTGGGCAGTGATGGGGAATGATTTTAATCCCGGAATTTGGGAGGTTAAGGCAGGTGGATCTCTGAGTTCAAGGACAGTCTGGTCTACAGAGTTCCAGCCAGAAGCTGCATAGGAAAACTGTCTCAAGAAACCAAAATTAAATGAATAAATCTAAAAAATTTTTGTTGTTTTTTTTTCATGACAGGGTTTCTCTGTGTAACATTCCTGACTGTCCTGGAACTCGCTTTGTAGACCAGGGTTGCCTTGAACTCACTGAGATCCACGTGCCTCTGCCTCCCGAGTGGGCAAGCACCACCACCACCAGTCATCTAAAAATAATTTTAAAAATACATAAAGAACCAGTTTATTCTTTTATACAGCTACATAATAATTCTCGATTTATTAGCCTACTACAGTGGACTGCCTTGAAAACCCATGATTCTACTGTACAGGTGTGTCGTCAGACGCTCAGGCAAAGGCACTGATGCTGTCATTTCAATATGTTGCCATCGTGCCATCTACAGAAGTTAAATGAACTAACATTTCCACTACAATGGATGAGAGGATATTTACAATGTTAGCGATAAACAAATAAATATAAAAGATAAAACTAAAAATAAAATAATTAAAACTTTAAAATTAAAAAAAAAGAAAAATTACACTAAGGAAAACACAGTGAAGTTGCTTCAAATCCATAATAATAACAATTTCTAAAAGAAACCAGCCAAAGAAAAATAGCATTTTTACATTCAGAAGAATAACAGTGGACTTCTCTCTGAAAACAATGTAAGCCAGAAGACAAAGAAACAGTATCTTAGAACTACTAAAACCCAAGGCAGAGAGGTCCTTAAAACACTGGCCTAGCATGCATGAAAGTCTGCATATAATTCATAGCACCACCAAGAACAACTGGGGATCCAATAGCTATAGCCAACAAACGAACATGTACTTGGAAACCAAAGGTAGCATGCCTCCTGAGGCATGCAAAAGCTAACTGTTCAGCAGCAGCAGATATACCAGAACAGAGCTAGGGAAGCCCTGGGGTAAGAAGGAAATGGCTCCAGATGAATCTGATTAGAACTCAGATAATGTGAGCACACAGGTAAATACAGTGTTTCATTTCTTAACCATCTGTAATAGGTAACTAAGAAGGAACTTATCATAAAAGTTAAGCCTGAAAGCCAGGAGTGGGAGTACACATTCAAAACCTCAGCATTAGGGAAGCTGAGGCAGAAAGGTCTTGAATTTGAGATCAGCCTTGCTGGACCCAATCTGGCCCACCAGACAGGCAATGAGGACTGGCTCTGTCAAGGAGTATAAAAGTGAAATTTGCACCAAAATACATTTAAGATGCATATAAATATATAATACACATGTGTGTAGTATATAGTGTGGCAGAAAATGCACGCTTTCTAACTTATTAAATTTATAACTTTAAATTGTTTGTTTGCTTGTTTTTGGTTTTTCAAGACAGGGTCTCTCCATATAGCCTTGGCTGTATGAACTTGCTCAGTAGACAAGGCTGGCCTTAAACCCACAGAGATCCGCCTGCCTCTGCCTCCTAAGTGCAGGGATTAAAGGTGTGTGCCACCACCGCCTGACAACAACTAAACTTTTTAAATGAGGGGCTGTGGAGATGACTCAGTTGGTTAAATTCCTGCCATTCAAGCATGCACGAGGACGTAAGTTCCGATCCCTATAACCCATGTAAAGGCCAGGCACGGTGCTGTATGTATCTAACCCCAATGCCCTTAATGCCAAACCATGACCCACTCGGTAAAAGGAGAACCAACCCTCCAAAGTTGTCCTCTGACCTCCACGTGTGTGCCATGGCACTCATTCTCACGCTCAACAATGAATGAAATGCATTTTTTAATTTTAGATAAAATATTTAAATAAATAAATTTAAATAAAACTCAATACATTGAAGAGAATGGTTTCAAAAGTACTTAAGAATAGCCAATCACTCATTGAAGACCATTAGCTCAGGACTGTTTACATGGTCCTTTCCTCTACCCAGGTACTTGTCTTCCTTCTCTTTTATTTGATTTGACACACCACAACCTCCATCACCACCACCTCCACCACCACCACCACCACCTCCATCACCTCCACCTCCATCACCACCACCACCTCCATCACCACCACCACCACCTCCATCAC